>JAHBCN010016017.1:0-20230 GCA_019359885.1 Listronotus oregonensis
AACAAATTCGGGCCTATTTCCATTATTATTTTAACTAGTTATAAATTTTTTATAATTACAAACTTTAAAATGCATTTCTTTAATGCACAAATGCAATTTTTCATTTCCCATTAATTAAATTTGTTCGCAAAGTTTGTAGACGTTAATACGAATCGAATGCAAAAACCCGCATTCAAATCTATCTTACTGTTTTTTCGACTATTTGTGTGAAAATGCAAATCAATTTAAAAATAATAAAAAAATTAAGCATGCGTACAGCAAATCACTGTTTTTATGATTTCTATTTCATCGGTTTCTCTGGCAGCTGTCCGGTAATTTGTTAACTTCTTAAACAAATATATTTATAAAAAATATCTAATTTTGTTATATTTTTTTATAATCCATAATCAGTTTCTAGCCTATTTTATGATGTTATTGTGTGGGAGTTTAATTATTTTAAAACGAAAACGTTTATTTCATTTATGTTAAGGTTAAAAAATTAAAATTAGTTAAGAAAGATAAGAGTTGGTTATCTTCTTAACTTAACTTAAGTTTCCTTAATTTATGTGTATAATTAAAATCATTTGATTACATAATGTTTATTTCTACTTGTCTTACTTTAAGTTATTTTAACTTAATTTAATTTTCTGCATAATCCTAGCTTAACTAAAAAAGTTTTGTTGGCTTATTTCCAAAATAAAGTGCATATGAAAAGCTTAACGTTATGGTCATTGTATTCGATGTTAAAAACAAAAATTTCGCTAAAGAATAATATTGATATAAAAAAGTTTACTGGACTTGTGACGTTTCTATGTGTCTTATGTACTTACCAAGAACATATTTCAAGATTCTTAAGGGAAGCCTATGACAAGTCATTTTTAATGATGAAGGTATACAGCTTATCTACTACCATTTAATATTTAAAATAGTTAAGTGCCTTCAGATATTTGTATTTTTTCAGGTTACAATGATTTTGGTGTAGCAGGTCCTTACCGAAAGTCTAAGTTAACATCTCTCGCTTAGAAAATCTAGTGGATGAAGAAACATATATTAAAATAAGGATTTTCACTACAAAAACTAATACATAAAGGGGATTTGCTATTACAGAAGGTGACATAGAGGGGTGCAATTTTGTAGAAATCGTAGAAAAATATATGCGTACGACCAAAAGACATTAAGCATGATAGATTCTACATTAAATACGCTCGGGGAAAATGTTATTTGCAGCTTATTGGGACAAATACGTTTGGTATAATACTTAAAAATATTACAAAATTTCTTAAATTATCCAATTCAGACTTATTTTCTGGTCATTGCTTCCGCAGATCATCTGCTGCACTATTGGCAGATTCTGGTGCTGACCTACTAAAAATAAAACAACACGGAGGTTGGAAATCAAATATGGTAGCGGAGGGTTACGTAGAAAATTCAATCAAAAACAAAAAAGAATAGCTAAAAATATTCTTGGGGAGTCCAATGAAGTAAGAATAACTTATATTTCTCAGCTTGCAAATATCAATAAAATTTTGTTGTCCAGTGAAATAGTTAATCTTAGTAATTGTACCAATTGTGTAAACATTTACACCGTAAGGCGAGCCTATCTTTCTGGACATGCCGCAGAATTTGTGGTAAATCCTGGGGCATGCAACCAAAACAGATGTACTGGCTATACGTGACACTCATAAGACCAATGATCACGTATGGCTCTGTGGCATGGTGGCGCAAGGGGCAGCAGCGGCTGACCCAAGCAAAGCTATTTAGCCTACAGAGACAGGCCTGCTTAATGATCAAGGGCGCGCTGCGCACGACACCAATGGCGGCCATGGAGGCCCTCATGGGACTGCCTCCTCTGCATATTTACTTGGAGAGAGAGGCAAGGTGGGCAACCAGAGACTCTTTCAAGCGGCCGGTAACAAACAGGGGGTGTCACTAAAATAGCAAACTTTTCCACAGACATCATTTGGCAACAGAAGATCTCGGGTGGGCGGGAAACTTGAATTATGAAATTTTATATTTTAAAATTAAAATGTAAATGTCTTATTCTACGATTAGTTTTTTTTAATATATTTATGTAGGTCCATAACAGTATATATTTTCAGGTTTTGTGTATACAAACAACCATTATTTCTTATTTTATAAAAGTAAATAATAATTCCGGCCATTGCGTATGCGCACTAGTATTATTTCATTATCTGTCGTTTAGACATGCTTGCCGATTAAAACGTGATTTAACCAGAAATTTTCATATATTTTGTCTAAATTTAAGTAAGTATTATAATATGTAATTAGCTTTAAAGATCTAAACACTTTTTACACGATATAATTTATAAATGTTAATGGATAAACTTTTTCTAACCATACTTAATTTTTCAGGACAGAAAATTCCAGGAAAAATTCCATCTGTTGTAGCAGGTTTGTTTTAAAATGCGTAAATCATTATTTTTTTCTTACCATTATCTACAAAACAAAGGCTTTATCTTTTTTGTATTTGCTATTAATATGGTAAGTTTTTTAATCATGCTCGAACAAATTTTGAGATACTCCGCAGACTGCATGTTTTACTGTTTGCAAATTATAATATAATATGGTTTTTAAAAGTGCTAGGACTTGTTTACCAGTTAGTGGTGGTGAAATGTTGGTAGATAGTTTTAAAGAGTATTAAGCATGTCTTAAGGTCATTTTATGCTTTGCAAATTTTAAAATTAAAATAAAGTTAACAAATTATCCAACTAATATTCAAAATTTTAACTTCTTATTGCCTTGAGTGTTTATAATAATGAAAAAGAAAAGCCTTTTTTTTTTTGTTTTTTTTTATGATTTAAGTAGGTGAGGTGGGATTAATTATGTAATTTTTAATGGAAACCCTTTATCTGACTGCAAAATTACAATCCTCTTCATTCTTCAAGATGATTTTACCAATGAGTTTTTTGCAAATTATTTGAACTATATTGAGGCGGCCCTATCAAACCTTATATTGGTAAAATCATATTGAAGAGTGAAGAGAACCTGATTTTGGTAGTTAAACACAGGGTGTTTCAGAAATTTCTTGTTTTTTATAGGAACTTTTAATATGTTACAGTGTGACTGTCATGCAGTACCTATACGGGGTGCATAATATATAATTCAGATAAGGAAATATACTTTTTTGCAATCAGGGGTTATTTATTTTTAAAATATTTAATCAGTAATAATTTTATAATGCAGTATTTTCTGATATAATTTTTTTTCTACCTATTACCAATTGGATAATTGTCAAAAGAGTCAGATATTGTCATATTATTGGTCTTGTCTAGTTAGGCTTGTTTGATTTTGCAGTATTTTTGGAATTGTAATAAAAATGTGTTCGTAACTATTTACTTTTAGTGAAAAATGTTTATTATTTCTTTTATTTACAATTTATTTCACCTACATTAGATCATGAGTAGTTAAAATTTTGAGAAAATTATTTTTTTATTTTTCAGTTATTCTCTGGTAAAATCATTAATGACAATGTATTAAATACTAACATTGCATTTTGTTTATTTTGCAGGTAAAGGCGTAGCTAACATCGTGGATATTTTAAATTATAGTAACTTTTTTTTTCATTTTGGAGTACATTGAGTTTGGTAAGTTATTAAGGTGGTCGAGCTGGTGTAGTTGCAGTGTACCAGCCTCTCACCGTGGAGACCCGGGTTTCAAATCCCACATTATCCACTGTGTAGTATTTCTGCCTAGTAAACCCTCTCACATGTGCTTGGGAAGGCACGTTGAGCCGGTGGTACCCATATCTGTGTAAAAGCAGTTGGTACGCAACAGATAGGTAGGGCGCCTACACTCTAAATAGAGTATGGCACAGCAAAAAGAAGAGGTTATTAAGTAAGTAATATTAGGTACATTAATAATTTTTTTTATGAATAATAGGTAGTTGTGAATCTTGGCATCTTGACTGAAGATAACTTCTTTGAAAATATATAAGTAATGTTGTTAATTAGAGATTGTATATAATTAAAAATTGTTATTTTAAAGTGTAAAATTTTATGTATTATTTTATTTTTTTGTATATTGTATTTAAAAAAAAATGTAGTAAAAATAAAACTTTTGCTTAAGATTTTTTGGGTTTTAACATAAAAATAGGTACTTTTATTAACTAAAAATACCTGAATTGTACATTTTCTAAGATCTATTTTATTTGCAGGTAATCTGAAGTTACTAAAATCTAACTGAATCTTTTCTTTAGAAAACAAACACTAATACTAATAACCTATTTTCACCTGTACTAAAAACAACATATTTTTTCTTTATAACATTATTAAACAAAAATTAAGAATCATTTTCTTCCGGCACTTACTTATTTAATAAAATAATATTAGAAAATGTAAAATAAAATGACAACTTTTAAAAATAAATAAAAGGCAGCCATAATGAATCACAAAACCTGTCGATAAAATGGATGCGATTATCGGCCCACCCGAGATCTTACGTTGCCACATTTAACTGCGGCCAACGAAAACCGAACGACATTTCTTTTTTTGTATTTGGGTAACAAACCGCGGAGGTATTTGCTATTGAGAGGTGTGCTAGAACGCTGGTTGATGACACTGCACAGTAAGACAGTTAAAATATTCTCCGACAGTCAAGCAGCTTTAGGGGTCTTAAATCCAGCCGGTGCAATTTGAAAACCGTTTGGAATTGCAAGGATGCGCGGACCAAACGGATTAAAGCAAAGGTGACCTCTTGGATACCTGGACATACCGGCCTAAAATGAATCCGCAGCCCCCCTTTCCAAAAGGGGGGGGGAGACAAAATTCACAGGGCGGAACCGGTCATGGTCTATCTTATACAATGGCCAACAGTTCATATAAACTTGAACACAAAGAAAAAATCTTTGGTACTGGCGTGGACTTCCTGGTCTCAGACACTCGAAGGCCTTTATAAGCCCACCGGGGATGAATCGGCAAAACACATACTGTGTTTGTGCCCAGGAATGACACGACTTAGATTCGCAATCCTAGGCAATGATGCCTTGTTGCCGGGGGGGGGGGGGAGGGGGTGAAAGATCTCTCTCCTAACAGGATCATCAGATTTATTAGAAGTCTGAACCTGGTGGGCGAAATATAAAAGGGTGTGAGCCACAATAGACCGATCGGTCGCGGTGAAAGGGTGTTATACCCACTCACTTTAAACCTAACCTAACCTAAACATTTACAATTAAAACATATGTTAGGTCTCTTAATATTGTTAGTAACGATTTTTTGATGAACATTGAGTGTTTTATTATATATTTGTTCATATTTACTTTGTGCAACTGGTGATAGAATGGACTTTTCGCAACTAGTTTTAAAAAGTTTTACTTTTCAACTCTAGTGTTGAAAGGTAAAACGTTTCAAACCCCCCGGGTTTTTTCTTAAAAATTTAGAAAAAAATTTAATTTTTTTTCCAATTTTTTTTTGAGACACTTTTTAAAACTGATTGACGTTGTCAAATATCTTAGTTTTCATAACTATTTCGAAAAGTGAAATTTTTCGCAACTGGTGATGAAAAGTAAGATATTTGATAACGTCAATAAGTTTTGAAAAGTCTCACTTGAAATGTCAAAATTAGAAAAAAAATTAAAAAGAATCGTATCATATTCATAATTAGAAAAAAAAAATTGTGGGAAACCTTATTTTCAAAAATCACATTTTTTTGCAACTCGTTTTGCCCGCCCCAAAAAATCTTTGCCCGTTACAAAAAAATTTTTCCCAACTGATTGCACAAAAATATTAACAGTCCCCCTATTTTTACCTGTAAAAAAACCCGCATGGTCGACCCCACCCCGCAAAATTTTGTTGATTTTAAGCGCTAGAAAAAAGGACTCCAAAAGGCTAGCTATCGCGTATTAAAATATGATTGGAAAAAAAAAAGAAAATTATATAGAAGGGATCAATAATTTAATTTTTTTTTAATCACTTTAATTTTTGATTTTTTTATAGGATATTGCAGATATTAATTTGAATACTTTAAAATATTTTTTAAACATCCGTGGAGGAGGTAATTACCTTCCCCCAACCCTGTCTACCTCCTTCACTTACGCCAATGTAAGGAGGTTGTCCTAGTAGGAAAATAGCAATTTTATGTCCTATTTTTTTGCATTATTTCAAATCATCATTTTTTAAATATTTTTTTTAATTCTACGGAAAAAAACGGAAAAAAGGTTTTTTTTTTTTTTAACATTAACTATTTTTAACTAAAAAAATTCCTTATTCATAAACATTTTGGTGATAATTTTTGCCGAAAAGCATGAATTGCAGGTTTATTAAGTAATAAGTCACACAACGTAAAAAATGAGTTAATATAAATAATAAAACAATATTAATGTTAATAATTAATATAAAATTACATTGATTTGCAAACACAGAAACTGGCCTTATTACTGCATTGCATACATTTGGTAAATATAATGGACTTGTACCTCTTAAAAATGGAAAGAAAACAGCACAAAAAAAAACAATTAAGAAGAAAACTTTCCCTCATTTACAGGCGTTAACCTACAGCAATTGGTCGGCGTAAAAGGTGTTTAAGTGGAAAAAAAAACTTATCAGCTGGTCGTCCTAGGCACGGTACAAAACTTAATGTTAATTTACAGGATCACCATTACTTACACTAAACATCCGTGGAGGAGGTAATAACCTCCCCCCAACCCTGTCTACCTCCTTTACTTACGCCAATGTAAGTAAGTTGTCCTATTAGGAAAATAGCAATTTTATGGCCTATTTTTTGCATTTTTTAAATCATCTTTTTTTTTTTTTTAATTCTACGGAAAAAATCGGAAAAGATGGCTATTTCACTTTTTTTTACTATTATTACTATATTTAAAACTATTATTTAAAGTTCCATTATTCATAAACATTTTGGTGATATGCCATAAATTTCACTAAAATTTCTGTGTGGGTAAATCGGTTCTAAATCCCGAAAAGCATGAATTGCAGGTTTAATTGACGCGTGTATGAGAAAAATGTAATTGGTCTATTAAGTAATAAGTTACAAAATGTAAAAAATGAGTTAATATAAATAATATAACAATATTTATATTAATAATTAATATAAAATTACATTGATTAAAATAAGTTAAATTTTACTTTAAAACATTTTGACAATTTTGGGAACGTTTTTATTTAAAAAGCTAAGGGCTGCGAAAATTCTTTAAAGGAAAGTTAAAATTAATATTTTAATTTCTTTTAACCCAATTTTTACATTTGTTGACTTATTCCGCTTTTCCTATTCACACGCCCATTATCAGTTTTTAGATTTATTTGTAGGATTTCCGGTATAATTACTTTTCTTAATGGAAAATTTAATTTAGTTAATCAATGTTAATTCAGAGTATCCCTATTTTATGTGTTTTACCCTGTATATTTTGGTATTAAATTCGTTGCATTTTACTTTTACCAATTATCTGCGTACTTCTTGTCTCCGAGACAAGGCCGGATAATATTGTCACATGATACCTTTTCCGGCCTCGTTAAAATAAACAAGTTTCTTTCTATCCAGTCTTTTCATTCCTTATAGTTGCAACAAATATACTTTAACAAGACTGTGTCACGGTGGAAGCCAGGGATGATTCGTTCTCCTTTCAAGCTTAAAATATGGGTATTTATAAAAAATTTTATCTTTAGAAATAGTGTTTTTATTTTTGACTGGTAAATCTGATGATGAGTATCGGATTGGCTGCTCTTAAAAATTGTAACATGGGGCTGCCCGAGAAAGTTACTTGCTACCTACATGAGAAAGTAAAAGGCTGTCGATTTTTTTTTAGAAAAGGGGCTAATATACAGGGTGGTTTAAAAAAGGTTCGGGAAAAAAAAAAAAAGGGGTTTTTTTTTAAATTTGGCCCCAAAACCCGGAACATGAAAAGCTACTTTTAAAAAATTTTTTGGCAAGTGCAGAGTTGCCAGATTTAACCAAAACTAATGATAACATTGTAATTTTAAATAGATCACTCTATTTTTTTATTGCATATTCTGATCCTACACAAAATTCAAAGCAATTTTTGTTAACATCTACCCATGGACAATGAATAAAAAGGTAGGATCACCAGCGATCCAAAATCGGTTCGCTTTGCCAATGACGTAGCAATGTACTTCGTCCCAAAAATTTAAATGAAAGCCTGCAATCTTTGTAAATTTTTTCCCCCTTTTTTTAAAAAATATTAGGTTTATTTAAAGATATGCTTTTAATATAACAAATTATCCTAAACTTAAACTAGTTTTAGAGTCACAAAACTGCCGAAAAGAAAAGAAAACGCTAAAAAATTAAAAAAATACCACTAAAATACCTTAATTAATTTAAAAAAATTTTTAACCGGAACTAAAAGGGGGGTTTTTACGGAGTATTAGTCTTTTAAATTTTGTTTTTCAAATTTCAAATTAAAATAAAAAGAGGATTGCTTTTTTTCATTTTTTTTTTTATTTTTTTTTCTGCGTCCAAACGCTTGTTACCGATGCTTGAAACTGTCATATTAATAAATGTTTATATTTAACTTGATTTTTCCCTATATTAACACAAAAACCAACATTTTTAAAAAATTTTTTTACATTTTCGGGTAACTTTCTGATTTTTTTTTTTAGATTTGACAATTTGTTTACGGTTTTCCAAAACAAAAAAAAACAGATCACTATACCAAACCCCTTTTGCCTTCAAACTGGCGTTCGTTAATTCTAGTCCTTGAGTTCTTTGGGGTTTGAATGAGGGGGAAAAATTTTGCTCTCAACCAGTAGTTAAAAACGGTACCCCCAAAAAAAGTCACATTACTACGTAATAACCCGGCTATCATGTGACAAACTTCATGCGCAAGATCCTACCTTGTATTCTTTGTGCCATGACATCTACCTATACCTGTCTCCTACTGTTTATGAGAAAATAATGCATTACTATCATTTTTAAGAAATATCACCAAAAAAGTCGAATAGACCAAGAATTTACCCACAAAATGTCCATACATGTTTATATACCCATCTGCCACCGTTTCTAAAATAAAAACAAAAATTTTTTTTTTCCCTTTTTTTTTAAATACCATGCACAATAAACCCCCGGGCCCAATTTAAAATTTTCCCCGGGTAGGCCATGTAAGTTTTTTTTTAAAATTCCCCCGACAACTATTTGATATATAATTTAAAAAATTTTTTATTTTTCTACTACTGTATAAATAAGAAAACTTTGTGGTCCTGCAACGCGAATGATACAAAAAAGAACCTTCGTGTTACCTGGTTCCCGGGTTGCTGCTACAAAAATAAATTTTTCCTGGACAAAAAGTAAGAGTAAAAAAAAAAAATATGCTTGTGGGAAATATTGGGGTTTATTTTTAAAAAGTAACTAATTTAGGACAAAAAATTTTTTAAAAAAATGGGTTTTGGTATTAACATTAAAAGTAATTGTGCAATTTGAGCAATTACCCCAAAAAAATTGGAGGAATTCTTGAATTAAAGTTTTAAATTTGTTTTTGGGGGGTATATTTACCCTTTTTAAATACGGTTATTCATTTTTTTCACTGTTACTTCATTAGAGGAAATATTGGAGGAATTTCTGTAAAATCTTCTTTGAAATTTCCACCTTATTACTAAAAAGGTTCAGCAATATATCCCCCCAAAAAAAGAAGACTTCAACCTCCTTTCCCTTTTTTTAAATCCAAAATTCAATCCAAAGCTTTGGGAAGGGCGTAGTTGACGTTCTTGAAAAAGGGAAAGGCCGGGAAAAATTCCCCCTGTCTTCAAGCCAAAAACTTCGCAATTTCTTTAGGTACATTTGAAATAGTGTGCTTTCCAATTACTTGATTAACACATTTCCCCCCTTTTTCCCCAACGTTTTAAAAAAACGCTCATCTAGGCATTCCTTGGTCTCAGCAATATATTCCTGTAGAAATCTGAAAATAAGGAACTGAGCCTTCATCGTTGGTTACTACAAATTTTTTTTAAATTTTTTTAGACTCCCTTTTTTTTTCTATACCCCGTCATTTCTTATTTCTACATCACTTCTTCATTCTGTATTTTTCCCGTCTGTCCGGCATGCCCCACCACTCCCATAATGGTTTATTACTTTCAATTTTCTAAGTAACTTTAAACAGGCGCGTTAAGAAAAAAATTTATGATTTCTTTTTTTTTTAAAAAATTTTTTATTTTTTTTCCTCATAACCATCTTTTTTTTCCCTTTTTAAAAAAAACAACTAGTTTCTTGAACCCCAAAAAATCTTGTTTTTTTTTTTACGGAAATTGTTAACTTGAGCATGGAATATACAGACCAGAGGGTTGGTGGTGATAAAGACTCGGTTTTTTTTGAAAATACGCCAACATAAACAAAAAAAACCCCCCCCAAAATTTTTTTTTAGCAAGCCATTCAAAAAACGATTTATATGTTTGATGGTACCTCTCTTTAGATTTGTCTGGCACCCGCAAGTACCAATGGAACGTGATTTGCAGAACACGCTTCATTTATGTTTTTTGGTGAACGACTGCAGCTTTTGGCGATTAGGACGATTTAAAATTTAATTAAGTGTAGGGAAATAAAAACCTTTAGGCGGCCGACTGAGCAGTCTTAATCGGCGATTAAGAAGGTTAAAAGGAACGATAGTCTGTGGGGCCCTTTAGACTTTATACATGAACGTAAAATAGAAACAACCCATTTTTATATATTTTTTTTAAGAAAATGGTAAGCTTGACGAATAGTCTAAAACCCCCCCAAAAGTTATTTAAATTTAAAATAAAAAATCCCATAACATAAATTATGAAAAATACAAAAAAAAAAACGAAAAAATTTAAATTGTTCATGAATTAAATTTGGGGAAAATTATTTTTTTATTTAACTCTGGAAACTCTGAAAAAAATTCTCGTCAAAAAAGTTAATAAATACATATATCTTATTTACTACCTAAACTTTACTAAATGTGTAAATGTTTTATTAATGTAACTTTCGAAGTTTCGAATACATTTAAAAAACACCATGTTTATGAGCTAAAATAAGACCCTCCGTATCTTGAAACTAATGTCGACATATTTTTATTGGAAGTTTTAAAGGTGTTTTACCGATTGCCAAAGTGTGTTACCAAAAACCTGTTTTACTGCCAGAAAATACGTTTTGGACCGGCGGGCATATGGAATCTTCTATGATACAGACATTTTTCCAAAGAGCTGGAAGACCGCACGTGTGCACCTATCCCCAAGAAGATATCCAAAATTTTAAATCATTTTTTTCAGTTGTTTGTAAGGTCATGGAAAACCTAATCAACTCTCGAATATAAAAGTAATTGGAAAAGCCTAAAATTACACATGACAGGCAGTACGGATTCTGCCACAAAGAATCCACACCAGATCTTCTTCGGCATGTTTCACATAACAAGTCTCCTAAGTTCTTTGATACCCTTACCCTTTTAGTATTAGTTTTCTAAGTTTGGAAAACAAGCGCAGGAAATCCAGATATTTTTTCCAGGACCCTTGATTACTTTTGAATTGGAACACCAAACGTCTAGTTCATTTTAATGCCTCAAAAACATAGCCATGTTTGTTGTTGCGAAAAAAGTCTACCAATACTCGTTCTTCTCTATGTATCTATGTATCTTTTTTTATAGTAGGGATTTGGAATACATATCTATGCACACCCCGTGCTTGGTGTTCTAGCGCACGTGGTAGTGTGGGAGTCCGGACAGCGACGACCCACTAAACCCTTCCCCTACTGTTCCATGCAGTTCCATGCTTCTTGCACTGGTAACGGTTTGCGCATTTCTTCGGTGCGAGTGCGGCCCCTTATAAATATCTCTCTGTTTATCCGACCATCAAGCCAGTATATTGATTACGTCTTTGCTCAGTCTCCCTTGTTTCAATTATTTTTCTAACAATTTGATATGCGCTCTGCCATGTTGTCTTTTCTTCATGTATCTATGTATCTATGTATCTTTTTTTCTTTTAAAATCCCCCGGTACTGCTTCAAAAAAGCCAGGACTGCCGCATCTCTGCAAAATTTTCCGGATAATGCCGGGTAAAAATATGGCAAAAGGTTCGGGAGTCTACCTGCCAAAGATAGGCAGAATTTCAGACCAAACGTAAATCATATAGACCTATAAGTCTATCCTCGCTCCCCGTCAAAACGCTGGAAAAAAAATTGTGGATAGATACATAAGGGATAATAAACTATCACTATACCCTTTAAGTAACCGACAGTATACCTATCAAACAGGAAAATTGCGGACTCCGCTCTGAAAAACCTAAAGACTCCTGACAAAGTCAATCGATGACAAAGAATGGCCCTTGGCACTTTTTAGGCATAGAGGGGGGCGTTTTAATTCCGACAGGATCGTTAATGAAGGCTCTCACACGAAAAAAAACATTCCGCACACCATATGCTACTGGATGGAGACCAGCCTAAGAAACATGGTCATTAGATCCACTTTGGGCGAGGACACCATGGAGGCTAAGGTGGGAAGGGGCTGCTCACAAGGAGGTGTTCTATCACCATTATAGTGGGCAATCCTAGATGACGACCTTTTGGCAAAAATGGCCAAAGAGAGGTTTCACTGCCTCGGCTACGCAGACGACATTGTCATTGTAGTTAGAAGCAAGCACTTAGACTTTGCTTCAGAAAGAACGCAAAACGCACTGAACATCGTGGACGAATGGTGCGGGAAGAAGGAAGACCCCGTCGGTTAATCCCAAAAGACAGTTCTCGTTCCTTCACAAAAAAAAGAGCCAAGGGCACTCAGATGTAAAACCAAATAAATCCCCTCAAAAAGGCAAGTATCTAGGAATCATTTTTGACCGTGAACTGGGGCCACACCTCAACAAAGTTGTTCAAAAGGCAAAAATCGCCCTTAGGAGACGTCGCAACTTTGTGGAAAAAGCTTTTGACTTAACCAAAAAGAACCTGTGGTTGTTTAAATGGTAATAAGATCCGAGTAACCACGGTCTTGCCTGGGGGGAACGTCACCCGAAACCGTAGCCCCGACAACTTCAAAGTGTCAAAGGCTAACATCGTCCCATCACAATATGAGAACAACCCAACCGCAGAGGAAGTGCTGCTAAATCTCCCGCCACTCCACATTTACATACAGGGAGAAATAAAGGCGGTACTCTATAAAATCAAACGAGGTCAAACTCCAATTATAGGACATCAAAGGACCTCAAGATGGGTAATAAAGGAGGACCAAGAGGTCAGCTTATTGTTTGAGAGGCCCTCGGACAGGTCAACCCCTCGTTTCATCTTCAACAGACACTTTCGGATTGTCATACCAGATGGGGAGGACTGGAAAAAAGGCCCTCCAATCAAAGCCAATCATATCTGGAATACAGATGGCTCCAAGACCAACAAGGGAGTAGGAGCTGGCATCTATGAAGACAAGCCTAGAGAAAAGATAACCTTAAGTCTTGGTCAGCACGCCACGGTTTTCCAAGCGGAAATCGCAGCAATAAAGCATTGTGCCGTGCTGATTAAAGAAAAAGGGAGTAAAGGAAAACACATCGTCATTTACTCAGACAGCCAAGCGGCCCTAAAGGCCATCACTTCTCCAAAAGTTAACTCCAAACTAGTGGGGGACTGTATAGAGGCCCTGAAAAAAGTCGGTTTGGCAAACAAACTTACGGTAGCCTGGATACCAGGCCACGAGGGCCACCCAGGTAACGAAGAGGCCGACGACCTAGTCAAAAGAGGATCAGCGATGGAAATGATAGGCCCTGAGCCATTCTGTGAAATCTCGGCAGGCCTCTTTAAAGCATCCATTAAGAGCTGGGTAGAAAGAGAGTTTCAACGCTGGTGGGTACAAACACCAGGACAACGACAGGCAAAGCATTCATTAAATCTGCTCGGCCAACTTTACCTGGACCTACACACGTCGAGGTCAAGGATAACGTAGGTCAACTAACAGGACATTGCAAACTCAACAAGCACCTGGAAAGAATAGGCCTGGTGGAGGATAGCCTGTGTAGGTTCTGCCAGGAGACTGAAGAAACAGCCGTACATGTGTGGTGCCACTGCGAAGCACTATGTAGGCTTAGGTTTACTAGGCCTGGTGAGGAAAAGCCAAAACCGGCAAGATATATGGAGTGGCCAGTGTCAAGACTCTGGAGTCTAGTAAAGAAGACGGGCCTGGACAAAGTACTCTAAAGAACGATAGGAGAAACCACAATAAATCTGGTAAGGTTGCAGTGGTGGAGGTCATTTTTGCCATCTCCGCTTAAATAATCTAATCTAATCTAATCTAATCTAATCTTTTTTTTATAGTAGGGATTAGGAATGCATATCTATGCACGCCCCGTGCTTGGTGTTCTAGAGCACGTGGTAATGTGGGAAATTTTTTCAAATGTTGATGAGTCATTTTCACAAATTATTATTTAAAAATAAAATTGATGTTTAATGTTAATATTAACTAGAATGTCAACAAAGTTGCGTTTCATAGCCTACTGTGGTTTAAAGTAATAAAGTTTAAATAAATCGCATAGAGAACCAATATTATCGATGGTTTGTTATATATTAAAAAAAGAAAATCACTTTAGATTAAAATATACAGGGTGTTTAATTTAAAACAATGAGGTCAGTTCCGATAGCTTTTTTTACCTGTTCCCGTATACTTATTCTGAAAAAGGCAAATTATCTAACATTTATTCTAAAGAAACTCTTGTAAAAAACTTTTTTTTGTATCACTTTTATCTAAGAAAATATAGGGTCATTCTGTAATTGACAATTTCTTATTTTCCCCTGTATCTCTTAAGTGCGCAAAAACTTTCAAATTTTGATTTTAGAATTACGGAGATTCCCCATAATAGTGTCTGTAGGTTTATGAATTTTTTTCTGGAAGAACGGCGCCTCAGGGACCTACTTCACGAGCCGCCACTGCCCTATTTTTTATTTTTATATAAAGTTCTTGTTAAATATTTGATGACTGACAATAAGAATTCATTTAAACAAAAGTTTCACATATAAATTTTATTTAAGAAACAGGGACTATAAACGAAACAAAAATGCTGGAGTAGTATCATGTTTATGAATAATTTAAATGTTTCCTGCCCCCGGAGTTTAAGACACAGTCGCTCACTCCCGGGAATTATAACTTTAAAATTTTAATGAAAGGTTATAACTTTTTTTTGGCAGAAAACGTATAGTAGGAACGTTCTTGGATCTTTAACTTTTAACTAAACTTTTATGCTTTAAGGAAACCATGATATCAAAAACCTTTATTTTTTATTCTTAGAAAGTAAGATTTTATTATGTAACTAGTTAATATTAGATCGTTAAATAAGTTTACTGTAGGCTAAAAAAATATACAGGGTGTTACAGAATGATGTGAGGAAAATTTAGGGGCAGATTGTACATCTTAACATATGGAAAAAAGTTAATATAAACATGGGTCCGGAAATGCTTCGTTACATTCGTTATATAAAATAAAAATATACTTAGCTGTTTCCCGAATTATTTATAATTTCAATATTTTATTTATTTACTAATTTTTCAGGAACAATGTATTCGATTTTAATTTCAGATCAAATGCTGGAAATGGCTTCCCTCTGCTTTAATACATGCTGAAAATTACATTTGAATATTTCTTCTGACCCTTTGAAATATTTGAGGTCTCTGGCAAAAACAGCTTGTTATACTAATTAATAAATTAATTTTTATTTCAAAAAACGGTGAGCCAGGACGGTACTTTTTAAGCAGAATTAAACTGGCTTTAAGAAAGCAATACTAATTGCGAAAACCAGTGGCACGAACGCCACTGATGTAAGTTTATGTAAATGTGACCTATAACGATACATTTACGTGTAGCAAAACTTATCTTAATACCTTCATGGGTTTTTGAGAAATATGTGAAATAAACTATAAAAGGCGAAAAACTTTAAACACCCCGTATCATAAAAACAAAGCATTTCCGTTCCCATGTTTACCCAACTCTGTGTTTACACTTCGTCGTCGTGGTTGGGCCCAGTAGGATCTTTTGGAACATGTGCTAGAGTTGCTGGTTACCGGCAACTCTTTTGGCTAGTGTATGGAATGGGATCCGAAGCTAAGATGAACACAAGGCTTAACTCAAGGTGTTAGCATACCGTGCTGATGAGTGAATGACATCCTGTGCCTTAAACAGGTGTCTCCAACGGTGCCTCTGAGATACAGGGCGACCTCTCAGAGTATCTAGCCTTACTGCGGTAATGCGGGGCTCTATCGTAGTGGACTATTACTTCCCTAGCTCCAAACAGAAAGCGGACAGAACCGCTTTCATAGGAAAAAAGTGGCAAAGGTTTCGCTGACCGAAACGGATAAATCCGTTTCGAGAGGTGCCACTCAAGGTCACAAGCAGACAAAGGTGCGCCGACCGAAACGGGAGAATCGATTTCGAAAGGTGACCCTGAAGTCACCGGCGCCTGTTTCCAGGGGAAGGGCTAATCCATCCCGAACAAACAGGTGCTTAGGAAGGGATCCCTGAATCCAAACAGAAGGCGGACAGAACCGCCTTTCTAGGGAAAAGGGTTCCCTGGCTTTGAACAGAAAGCGGATAGAACCGTTTTCATAGGGTAAGGCCGGAGATGCGGCCTCAGAAAGAACATCTGGTTCCTATAACAAGGACCTGGTAGCTACCCACGTCACTAGACCGGGAGAGAGGGGCATGACGGATCTAATGGTCTGCTCGTCATACTCTCCAGGAGATAGGGACACCAGGACACATCAGAACACATATTGTGCTCGTGTCCGGTAGCGACACGAGTAAGAGGAGATGTAAAAACTCTCCCCCAATCTGGTATCGGATTCATTAGAAGTACGATCCTATTGGGAGGAATATAAAAAGGTGTGAGCCACAATAGACCGAGCGGTCGCTGTGGAGGGCGTAAAAAGTCCACTCACTTTAAACCTATCAACCTATCAAGCCATCCCATGTTTATATGAACTTTTTTTATATTTTTAAATATAGAATCTGCCCCTTTATTTTTCTCACAACATTTTGTAACACCCCGTATATTATAATAGGTAGTTTATTAATATGGAACTTCTGGATTTGTAGGTTTGGAGGGACGCAGAAGAGCGGCATTTTGTGTTATTATCTTGGAAGCTATTACATGAAAAATCCAGAAAAAAAATCCTAGGAGGATCTTCTAATTTCGGATATAAGAGTCTACAAAGTAAAAGAAAAATACTTTTCGACTCAAAAAAAATATTAAAGCTTCTTTGAATTTCCCGTAGGGATGAAAAAAATGTATTTATGCACGCTATTAACGTATTTAAAAATTACGCTGCATAGTATTCACAATAACATATTTTTATCAAAACCCAACAACATTTGTTGTAATAGATTAGTTGCCATTTTGCTTTCAAATTCTTGACATTTTTTCAATTACGGAAAACTTTTCGAACCGTGAAAAAATCGATATTCATTTTATTTACGGTTATTGCAATGGTAACGAACATGCCACTATACGAGAGTACCAAGGGAGGTTTCCTGCACGAAGACTTCCACATTGGAAAATATTTGTCTGGTTACATAGAAACTTGCTGGAATATGGATCCTTTAAACGTGCTCGAGCGCAAGGAAAGCCTATGAAAGCCCCCTGCAGTCAATTGGTGGGAAACTGGCTAAATGAAAGTTTTACTGGAAGGAGGATAGGTCGAGGTGGTCCAATAAACTGGTTAGCGCGACCGTCCGACCTTAATCCCCTGGATTATTTTCTGTGGGGTAATATATGTTATATTTATGCCACAGAAATTGATACCCCAGAAGAGCTTTATAGGCGTATTATCGTAACTTCAGATCAAATGAAAGGAAATCGGTTTTAAATTCTTAGATCAACCCAAAATATTAGAAAAAGATCCAGGTTGTGCATTCAAGAAAATGGAAACTTGTTTGAACATTTACTCCAGATACACTAGTATTTTTAGTGTTATTTTTCCTTGAATACAAATTTTTAATTATTTACCACAATAAATGTTAATATCATTATCATTTTTTTTTATATGTTATTGTGAATACTATGCAGCCTAATTTTTAAATCCGTTTTACTCGAAAATAGTGAGTCCTAGCGATACCGGCCAAGAGATACTTTTTTACGTAGAAAACCTTGAGTTCGTAAAATTTGAAGAAAAAAACGAAAAGTGGCCATATAAAAATGTTTAAGTTAATTTTTTTAGGCTCACCCCCTAAATGATATGTGTCTAACTAAGTATTCAAATGCTTGTATTCATATTTGAATTCAGCATATCAAAATTAGTACAATTGTAATCTTTCAAATTTTTATTTTAAACCGTTTCAAAAATAATTAAAAAAAACCATGTTTAGGTGTCCCCTTTTAAAGGGGCGTGCTCTCTTAGGGGGCGTTTTCCGATATATGTTTAAAGGAAAAAGTTAGGTTATTTTTGACTAATAAATACAGGGTTAAAGTTTCGTCCACTTATTTTGGGATACCCTGTAAATAGGATTTTTGATTTAAATTACAAATGATATGAAGCAGTGGCGGCTCGTGATCAATCTTTCGGGAAGGTCATTAGTTAAAATTTCAAATGCATATGGCTTAACTGATTTTTAGTTAAAAAAAAACAATTTTAGGTATTTTATTTCACACAGACGTTTACTCCAAAGAAGAAACAAGAAAGAAAATTCAAAAATAAATGATTAAGCAAGATTATTTTATTTGAAGAATTATATTTCTATTTATTAAGAAACATAACAATATAACAAATAATATGCATCGACATCTGTTTAAACAGAAAAATTGCACAACATATTCTAAAAAAAAATCTCACATCCGACAGTAAGTAATATCGCTATGCCAAAGGTATGACGGCAACTTATAGGTTAAAAATAAGCATATTTATATGATAAAAAATTAAAAGGGTTACTTAACTTACCTAAATAGTCATACATTTTAGTTCAATCCTTCTGTCTTTGGCACTTGCAAAATAATTGAATACTTCTTCATTGTAATTTACAATATTATTTATAAAGGCCTTTTCAATACTTGACATGGCCAACGCAGAGAGTCTACCTTCCCCCATTGTGTTGCTTAAAAATGTCTTTTTTCTATTTAATGTAGAGAAGCATCTTTCGCTCTCTACAGTTGTCATCGGTAACGTACAGAAAATTGTCAACAAATGCACTGTTTTCGAATTTACATTACAAAAACATACACCAACAATCCAAAAAAAATTCTAAAATCGTATATAATCCGTTCTATAATAACCGTATAACAAACAAACACCTTGAAAGCATTATTGCATTATTTTCCTCTTCGCGGCTGTTGACCCAGATCATGCGATTACCCTGCTTCGGAAAGCAGCCAAAATCGCCTAATCGCCACTGATATGAAGTATGTATAATAATTAAACATTAGATCATAAAATATATCCAACAATACCAGCATATACACATAAATTTACTTATTTCTTGTTTAATATATTTTTTTAATATTCATTAATTGTCCATACTATATTAAATTCTAAATAAAATATATGTTTTTATATGAGCTCATAGTTTTTTGTCATTGTGCGTCAAAATTCTGGTCAAGAGACCTCAAGAGAAACAAGAGGAGACGAAAGCCATCGAGATAATCTTTGTCGCATCACTAATTTCAACTATTTTTAATCTGAAAATTTAATTACCTGAACGACACTGCCTAGACATATAATCCCAAAACATATAAACCACAATAAAGAAGCGAGGTTGTTTAATTCCTCTAAGAAAATGTATCATCATAACCACTAATAGTTTTAAAGTAGTATAATGTAGTAATGAAATTTCGGTAGTGCTTTCACTACTGAAATTTACATAAATTGGCTAAAGGAAACTTGCTACGTAATTTCACTGAACAACTCAAACATGGGCTAATGCAATTAATAAAATTACTTAGCCGTGCCATGTCTTTCACGTGCCTTTAGGGTAAAGCTTATGAACTCCCAAAGTTTCCTTTTCCCCCTAATATTACTTAAAATAAGAAATTTTGTTTCTGAAACCAAGCAAACTATTACAGGCCTTGCAAAAGTTTGTCGGTTAATTAAAATTAATCAGCAATCAGTCCTCTTTACATTTCTCGCACGACAGGATGAATTGCACAAAACACTTTAAGATTTATAAAAAAAATATTTTATTTTTATATGTCTTGTCTACCACTTAGTGGTAATAAGAATATAATACATATATAAATAAAAGCAATATTATATATAGCTATTTATGGTACTAGTGTGTTATTATACATATAAGTCACGAGAGAAAAGTTTAGCCCTCGAGACCGCCGAGAGGGCTTATTTTCTCGAGTGACTTTAAAGTAAAAACCCCCCCAAA
>JAHBCN010016018.1:0-20143 GCA_019359885.1 Listronotus oregonensis
GCTGCTGCATTCATTTAATAAAAAATGATAGTAAATCAGGTGTTGTACGGATATCTACCTATTTCTAATTTTCTGCACACTTTTCACATACTTTCTTAATTTTTTCTTTAATAAAAACTTTCTCCTAATAATAACGAACACAACAAAATAAGAATTAGCAAAATCAGTCCAGACGTTACAGTAAAAATCCTGCCTCACTTACATGGTCGTTAAGTTTTCTTAAATTTTTTAATTTTCCGCACAACTTACTCATTTTTTTCTTTAACAAAAACTTTTTCCTGACAGTAAAAAAACAACGAAAAAAGAATTATCCAATTTGGTGCAGTCTTTCTGAAGTTATGGGCGTACATACATTTTGGAGATTCATTTTTATTTATATAGATAGATAGATAGATAAAACTTACTAAAGTCTGTTTCTGTTGCTCCTTTTGTAAAACTGCCTCTGTCTGACTAGGATCGAACTTACAAACGGCAGCGATCACTCTTGCCAATACTAAGCTCTCTTTTCCCAACATATAATTGTAAAGCACGTTCCTCAAATATTCTATCTCCGTCGAACTTGACAACTCCGCGCAATGATTCAACGTCACCAGCGTCTCGTCTAATTTCCTATTTAATTTCTCGTGTTTGTTCTTCATTTTCTGCAGTTCATTTTCGTAGAACTCTATCGAGCTTCGGTTGGTAACATCTAAGGATTTGTACTGAGTTACTTTTTCCCGGAGGCTGTCTATTTCCCTTTGAAGGGCTTCTTTGTCGTTACTGGGACCGTTGGGTGTTGCGGCCAACAGGGAGGCTTCTTGTTTGATTATGGACAGATTGTCTAGAACAATAAAGATAATTAATTTTTGACCTAACTTTATTCCACAGGGTGTCCCAAATTTGAGCCCCATCATTAGGATCTCGGTGCACCGGTGCTGAATAGTTTTGTTTACATTCATTTGACCATTTGATCGTGTATGATTTGAAGGGTTTTCTGGTTTCTGTTGTGATTTTGTTGAAGAATTTGCGTTTATTAAAGTATTTGGTGTAGTTTGGTCTAGAGAAGATAAATAAACATTTATTTCGTTTTTTTTTATTGTGTGTAACAATTCGATAAAATACTTTAGGAGAGTTAGAATGGATTTTGGAGAGTTAGAATGGATAATGGAATTTTTCCACTTTAAATTTAATTTATTACAAATATAAAATTATATTATACTTATCTTGAATGTAAAAATATTTTTAAAAGTAAGAATTTTGCTTACAATTTATTTTTCATTAAATAACTTTTTTTAACTTCGCAGAAAATGCTATATAACACTTAGACTCGCTTTCTGCCACCACCGGTGGGGACGTCAAGTTTGACCTTGGCAGACAAATTCGGGAAACTGAGCAGTCCTTTTGTATATAGTCGTTGGATCAAAATGCCTTCTTAAAATTTTAAAAATTTCGAAGACTTTTAGAAAAAAAAATGAATATTTGCGATTTCATTTTTATTTTTTTATGACTCTATTTGAATAGATGTAACAAAATAAATTTTACATTCCCATTGTTACTTTTTTTAATCTACAAGGCGGTGTTATTAGATCCACACACCCGACGTTTCGTCATTGAGCTGTCATCACCAACTTAGTTTTTTAAAATACGCTCCTGGATTTTTTTATTACGGTTTTTAAGAGATTTTAAGATCCCAAAACTGTATCGAACTTATTCGGAAAAATCATTTTATTTTTTTCCTACCAAAGATCTAACGGTTTCTTATGGAAATTGCTATTTATATAAATGTTTTTTAAATAAGTTCGATACATTGTTGGTTTTGGGTCCTTAGAAGCTCTTAAAATCCATAGGCGTATTAAAAAAACAAAGATGATGATGGCAGCTCAAAGACGAAACGTCGAAGTGTAAATCTAATAATACTATCTTATAGAACAAAAGTAACAATAGGAATGTAAAATTTATTTTGTTACATCCATTTAAATAGAGTCTTAAAAAATAAGAATGAAATCACGAATATTTTTTTCTAAGTCTTCAGAAGTATTCGAAAGTTTTAAACTTCTTGGATGGCATTTAAATCAGCATCGAATTGCAAGACTTTGCCTCCATTTAGCAGACTTTAAGTTTCCGAGATCCCAATGATAAGGCACGAATTTGGGACACTCTGTACAGGGTGTCCTATTTTAGAAACTTTCCTCCATAATGGTTAGTGATATCAAAGAGGTAATATTGACGTTATATGCTCTGTTTGGGTCAAACTTAAAATGTTAAAATTAAAAGATACGGAAATAATCAAAAAAATATCATTTTCAGAATGACCCTATATTTTCTTAGTTAAAATAGATACAGAAAAAATTTATATACAAAAGTTTCTTTATAATAATTGTTGAATAATTTGCCGTTTTCAGAATAAGCATACAGGGTCAGGTAAAAAAGTTATCAAACCTAACTTATTTTTTTTTAATGGAATACCCTGTATATTTTAATCTAAAAAAAAATGGCATAATAAATTATCTTTTCAAAAATATTACACACCATGGATTGAATTGGATATTTGTTTTCTTAGCGATTTATTTAAACTTTATGATCTTTAAAATCTACCTCCGTCAGAAAAATACAAATTAAAACTGGAATTTCAAGTTCTAAGACGGTACGACCTGTTCGTCTATCAAACACGTTAACAGTCCATTATTATCTTATAAAAAATTCCATATAAAAATACTTTTATCTTATATGAAAAACAATAACAAAAAAGTTATGTTAGGTTTTTTGAGCATTACCTATAGAGGCAGCCTGGTTGCTTTACCGTGCGAGCAAGCATGTGAGAGAGAAAAAAGAATATGTGTATAACCTTTCTTCGGTCTGCGTGCTGATTGGACAACCTCTGCCTGTCATTATTGAGCGAGGGAGAAAAATTATACACCTACCTTTTTTCTCTTTGGCACGGCCAAGCGGCAAGGCTGCCTCTGTAGGTTAGGTTAATTACAAGGTAGTGCTGCAAGAATTATAATTTTTCTAGTGAAAAATAGAAAACCATAGAAATTACTTGACAATGCGCCTGCGTGTGTAATATAATTTATAAAAAAAATTTATTATTAAAAAGAGCAATTTAGTAAAATTCTCGTGATTTTTAGGCTGAGGTCTGCTAACATATAAAAAAAAGTAAAATATTTTTTAATTAAGAAATTACACATTAGTAAACCAATTATTATCCTAATAATTTATACATGATACTAAATTTAACATAAATTAACTTACCTAACTTAGTGCTACTGCTCGCATTTATTGGCGAGATCTTCAGTTCGTGCACTTCATCCTGTAAAAGTTGTTTTTCGTGCAGGACTTCGTTGTAGTGTCGTTCCAACTCCGACATCTGGTTTTCTAAATCTTTTTTGACCTTGAAATAACAAAACCTAATTATTTCAGGTATCCATATCATCCTAATCATAGATATATAAGCAAAGGGAGATAAAACTGTTTACAATTAAAAGCAATCAAACATTGAAATAGTGTCTACCTCTCTAGACCACTTGATGGTCAAACGTGCTTGATACACATGCACCCTTGCCGATTGTCCTTTATTGGCAAATTTTTAGGATATTGCTTTATTAATATTTCCCTTTTAAATTCCTAATCAAATCAAATCAAATCAAATAATTTATTCATGTTACTACACATACAGTGCTTACACACGTCAGTCTTTTTTCTATGTTAACATGTACTTTTATACATATATAAAAACTCAATGTAATTATGATACATAATCTAACATCACAATACATCTAAAATAGATCACCTAAATTTCAGTACACTAAAGTTTAAAATGTTAAGAATATTAAAATATGATTACAAATATTAAAATGGAATTAACAATATTAAAATAGGATTAGAAATAGGATTAAAAGGGCAGTAATGAATTAATTACTTTTTCCTTTATTTTTAAAAGAGACCATAGATCATAACATGCTAATATGTTTTTTAGTTGATTTTTATTTTGCTTTATTAATATTATTCTCAAAAATAATCAAAAACGGAATATTAACGGTCAAGATGGGCAACACTGCTTTTTGTAGTTTATTCATAAGTTTCGTACGCTACGGTCACGAAGGTCGTCGGTCAGCTAGTGGTAAATTTTTTATTTGTGTTGTGAGGCGGTGTTGCATATTTTATGTATTATTTTTAATAAACAGACTAGAAAATGGTTGTGAAGTGCCAGGTTTGTGGAAAACTGGATTCTCGTAACAAAAATCTTTCGTTTCACAGGTAAGTTTAAACAGTTCTTTTATAAAACTTCACTTCATTGACGTGCAATACCATAGCGAACAAATAACATTTTGTTGTTAATATACTTTTTATGTTATATTTTTGTGCAGATTAACAACGATTGTTTACTTATTTTAGCATAAAATTGGATTATATAACTAACGAAAAAATTGTTTAATTATTTTATAATCGATTGAAAGTAATCATTAAGGTATAGTTTTTGTTATAAACCTTTTTATTAGATTAATATAGCATATGAACGATTTCAATTATAAAATTTGTTTTAAGGTTTCCTGTTGACCCGGAGAGAAAAAAATATGGTTTTCCCTACTTGGATTTGAAAAGAATATGCAGTTACCACAAATTGCCAAAATCTTTCAGATTATTTTGAACCTTGTGATATCATCACAAATAGAAATGAATAGTTAGTTAAATATTCTTGGATTAGTTAAGAATGCTTTAATATTGTTACTGAATACAATTAATTATATGCAAAAAACAGTGAAATTTTTTTTCACCTTTTTTCTTTTCTCGTAATCAAAAAACATTAAAAACATAGAAGCTAAAAATACCTATTTAATTTAGAAAAATGAAATTTATTTACAAGAAAGGGTCCTAAAAATAGATTTTTTATTTAAATCCAAATCCCAAATTTTAATTTTCCTAAAAACTTCCAATTATATTTTGATATTCGTATTGAACTAAACATTTTTTGGTCTATTAATTTCCTCCGCTCACTTTTACAAAATGGTATTGCATGCGTTTTTGATCTCATTAGTGGACTTTAAGGGTGGCTGTCAGATGATCTGTTATTTCTTTTTATGACATAAAAGTAAACCTATAAAAATCGGTGTGGATAGCGATGAAGATAAAAACACGGGCAATTGCGATAAGGTTAAAAAAAACAGATTTAAGCTTTTTATTATGTATGATTAACGGTTAACAATTCCAGTTTTCAGAAGTGTCGCTTTATGTGATAAATAAAGTTTAATTATTGTATTGAACCAATAGATTTTATTTACTTACATGTTCCTCGAAACAGCCCAAAAAAGTTGTCATGGCACTTTATTTGGACTGAGTCTCATAAAATAGCTATTTTTTGGATAATATACTAAAAATATATATGTTAGGCCCGGTTGTACAATGGACGTTCAACCGAAGTTCACGCTGATCATCGGTTCAACGGAAAAAAATCGTTGTACAAAGCCGGTTCAGACGGTGAACTGTGGTTGATCTTGAACGTCCGAATTTGGTCGTTCAAGATGAGTTCAACTCCTTTTAGAAATTTTTAACCTCACTCTTTTGACAGATCACCTTGTGTTTTAAATATTTTGTTGTTATATTTTTAAAGTTGATACCTATTCGGTTTTTATAATTAAAAATTGATCTTGTATGAAAGGATATGACAGACGACAAGGATTTTGTAGAATAACTTATTAATGTTGCACACTCTCGAGCCCCATAAATATACAGAAGTAGACCGGATCATTTGAATATTTGAAATGACAAATAATTTAAGGCCAGATTTAGGTTAAAAAAAAAAACAATTTTCAAAAAACACAAATTTCATCTGTTACAGATAAGTAAGATTTATATTGTTTAATTACATTTAATTTTAGGTTTAAATGTTCTATTTATTTTTTTTTAGAAACCATGCACTAATTGCTACTGAAATGGTATGCATTCCTTTACGATTTCTAGGCACTGGAAGTTTTTTACAAGTTGTTTGAGGTTTTGGAGGTATTGACAAGTCAACGGCAAGTTAAAAAATATAAATAAAATTGATAAAAATGTTAAGAACTGAATCTGAAATTACCATTGTGAGGCGAGGATTTTTTAGCATTGGAGCCATGGATGGCACGCATAATAAAATTCAATCTCCTGGTGGGCAGATGCAGAAAATTACAGGAAACAAAAAAGGATTTATTTTTTCATACAATATGTAGCTATTTAGCATCTGTGATTTATTTTGTCAGTAGTGATTGAAAAAAATGTAAAATTAAACAAAAAAACAAATACAATACAAATACATACTCATAATTATTATTAAGTTTTTTTTTTTAATAAAATCAAAATCCTTGATTAGGTTAAGTTGTGGCAATTTTTTTCTTCTTTTCTTTGTGGGCTTTGCAACTGATAGTTTAGGTAAACCTGCAGTGGTACAACACTCAAAATTCTGAACTGGGTTCAACAGTGAACTGCAGTTCAAGAAAACTTCTGTTAAACCATTGCTTGTACAACCGGGCCTTAGTAATTTTCTATAGATAAATTGCTTTTGGAAACGAACTACGCCACTGGTGGCCCGCCACGGTGTGCGCTGCTAAACATTTGCGACGTTGCCTGAAGGGAATTTTTTTTATCGGAAGTCCTTTTCTTACACATTATGAATGTTTGATACACAACAAAAGCCAATTTATGAATGAACGGTTATATCTCCCTTTGCTTATATATCTATGATCCTAATACATTGTATATTAAAGTAGGAGTGGATATTAATGTCTTTAAAACACGCGCGATTTCTCGAGTACAACGGCGAGGCCAGAGTCCTTAAAATAAAGCAAGCTTGTTAAAGACCAGTTGTCCACGAATACTTTACGCTATTTTTTTATTGCTTTTGAAACATTTGTTACAGTAATATTTCATTTGACATTATAAAGTACTCATGTCAGATCAATAATAAGATAATAATCTTAGACTTCACATCTTGTGTTGTTGATCGCGTACCGATATTTTTAATACTTCCCAATGCAAACGCATTTTGATCAGCATTAAATTGCAAAAATTGCTTCCATTTAATTGACCTCATATCTCTTCAAGTTTCAAGATCCCAATGATGAGGCTCGAATTTTGGACACCCTGTACTGTTCTCTGATATGAAAGACTGTATTATTAATGTATACCGGGTGGTGCGTCGCGTCAAAAAGTTATTTTTCATTTTTTCTGTAAAATGTACAGGGGAGCCAATAATTGACCCCTCTAAAATTTACATGGGATTTTCTATGTTCCGCTTGGCGACGCACCAACATTGATTTATTTTTCTTTTACACACGCGTGCGTAAAAGCAACTTCTAAGCACGCGTGCCTAAAAGTGTGTCTTTTAGACATCAAAATGACGATTAAAAAGTTGTTATTTCAATACGATTTTTCGAAAATATTTTTTATCCGGTTGGTAACTGCGTAGAAGTCGTCTCTGATTCGAATCTTAGATTATTAGTAATGATTAATGATTTACCTTACTAAAATGACTACACTGCTCTTCAAGTTTGGTGTACTCTGCCTTTAAATTTTTATTCTCGACATGTAAAGTGTCGCACTTTGCCTTAATTTCCAAAAAGTCTTGCTGGATTTGCGCGAGGTCCAAATCGTTTGGCGTCGAGATTGAAGCCTTTGGTAAATTTTCGATGTCTTTATAACTCTGCTCGAGTTTTTTATTTAGATCTGATATTTCTGAGAGTAGAGCTGTTACTGAAGCCTAAAAAAGAGAAATATTTTTAAATTTTTTTCCAAACTACTTCCTGACTGAGATATTTGCTTCAACAAGTAAAAGTTTTTAAGAATATTTGTCAGCTTTATTATTTCTGACACAAGGAAAGTTTTGACAAAGCGTTCACATTTTTTTTTAGTATTTTAATAAGTTCTACCTATAAAGAGTGTAAAAAGTATGATGCTCACGATTTTAATAGGCGATAATGGAGCTTAAAACAATTCAAAAAGTTTATATGACATTATGGGTTAAAATTTGACAGATTTTTGTCTGAACGATATCAAAGTTACAAACTTTGAAAGCAATTATTTCTGAAAAGCTTAAAAATTGGAAACTTTCGTCTTAATCGCTTATCAGTCGATTCAGTTGCTAATAAAATAAACTAACTTTTAAATGTTTTTATCTACAATTAAAAAAATATAAAATATTTTTAATATTTTAATCCAAAAATAAAAAAAAATTACCCCATTAAAAATAAAAAAAAAATTGGCAACTGTGCTACCCAGAAGCCTTGTGCGTGGAGTCGTCAGTTGTACAGGGTGGCCAGATAAAAATGCAAAGTGCTGTATTTTGGCAACTATTCGTCGTAGAGACTTTCGGTAAAAAATTGTATGACTAAAGTGGCCAAAAGAATACCGTGGAAAATATTTTCAGATTTCCAAGATGGTCACCAGGGGGCGTAACCGCCATCTTAAACTTTTTAAGTGATTTTTCACTGAAATCTACCCAGTAAATGTTACCAAAAAATATATGCTTTTCAAAGCTCAGCTTTACCCCAGTAATTTTTGTTTAACACTTTGTGACGTATCTATTAAAATAAAGTGGTGGGTGGAATTTCAATGTTTTTTTAAAGTAAACAGCTGTAACTCCTAAACGACTAAACGGATTTTAACAAACTTGGTCTCGTTGGAAAAAACATTTATTGCTCCATCGAATCCGTCTTATCTGTGATATGTCTAGTTCTTAGTAATGCCGCTAGAGCGCGTTTTTTGATCTAATAATAGAAAATTGCAAAATTCTCTAAAAAATTAAATGCTTTTTTTCATAAAAATGTAGTGAAATGATAGCTAAATAGGCCAGTAAAAACCGTATCTCGATATCTTATTCGTAGCCTGAAATATCGCAGAAAGAATATTTAGTTATCATATAATTTTAATAAGACGCTATTACACCGATATTTTTTGTTATTTATTTGTCTTTTTTAAGGTTCAATGATAAAATGTCTTAATTTAATAATTTTTAAATAATTAAAATATTCTTTGTTCAAAAAATTAAAAAAAAAACGCGTAGGGGCATAATAATCAATGCATATAAAATGCAAGTGCAAGGTAGACAGAATATTGAAGAGTAGGCCATGGAGGAAAAAACAAATACCTAAAATCAACAAATATTAAAATTAAGTAGTGATGAGCAAAGCAAGACCAAGACCAAGACCGGGCTAGTCTTGGTCTTGGTCTTGCACCACCTGGTCTTGGTCTTGGTCTTGCTGCAAGAGTCTTGCTGGTCTTGCTTTTTTTTTTTGGTAGTAATAATTTAAAGTAAGTAATCTTAAATAAAATATATATTTTTAATACTTAAAAATAAATTAAGATGGCGACTATATTTTTTGCATTAAAATATTAAAGTATACCTATTTTAACCTTACACGTACATTTAAATTATTTGATTAAAACGCATATTTTAAATGTAGGGGTTTATTTATTTATAACGCTTCATTTTTAGTTAAATTAAGACACAACCTGCTTTTATATTTTGGTGGTACATAGAAATCTTTTAGTGATAAGAATTATTTATTTTTTTTTTAACAAAGCATATAGAATTAAAACAAATGTGTACTGTGTGAACGAAAAAAAAACTTTTAATTTCAACCAGATGTGAAATTTCCGTAAAAATGATTCTAATATGTTATAATAATATTCTAATACATTGGTTTCAGCTTCAAAAAAAATCTTCAGGAATCTTTTAAGTTTATATAAACTTTTTATCTTTGAATAAGTCAAACAAGTTGGCACAAATACTTTATAAACATTCTGCATATACAAGGTGGCTTAATAGTGTGACAAAGCTCGATATCTCCGAAACCGTTCATGATGGTGAAAAACTGAATATAGAAAAATTATAGAAAAGAAGGGCGTAAAATGTAAAACTACTTTCTATTTCAAATTTTTTCGAAAAATCTACGGTCACTCAAAAAACTTCCTCATTTTTAGCTTTTAACCTAAAATAAAAAAAAATATGACAATAAATCCATTTAAAAAATCACCACCCTGTGTATTATACTGGAAATTGTTCAACTCTCATAAAGGAGCAATATCAACGTAGATGGTTTTTAAATATTATTTTCCGTCTAAGCCGAAAGTGATATTTAAAATGCATTTGTATAAAAATATTCCTATATGACATGAAAATATTATTTTTTATTAATTCATCTCTTTTATACTTTTATCTTAGTTTTAAAAAGCAATATAATGGTGCCACTTCTTAGTGTGGAACAAAAATTATGTTTTTCTATATTGTGGAAATTTTTGATTCACCCTGTAAGTGGCATCACCAGATAGCTAATTTAAAAAAAACATTAGGAATATAAAAGTAATTTTCAGCTTCTATAACTTTTGTACTCCTATTTTTTCTTTGTTGTTAATGGTTTCGGAGATATAGAGCTTTGTCGGACTATTGAGTCACAATCTTATTATTTTTGAAACATGCTATTATTGAATTTACTCGTTATCTTTATTAGAAAAGTGTATAAAAATAATAGTCGCGTTTCTTTAGCAATTTTCGACACATTTTTTGTCATGTCGGTATAAAATACCTATGTATAGTGAATATCAAAATTAAATTTTATAATATTAAAAAAAAGTCGCAGAAGTGCAAGAGTCTTGCAGGTCGGTCTTGGTCTTGCGTAGTCTTGCATACCCCGGTCTTGGTCTTGGTCTTGCAAGCGAAAAGGCGGTCTTGGTCTTGGTCTCGGTCTTGGTCTTGCTGCAAGACCAAGACCAAGACCGCAAGACCAAGACCGGTCTCGCTCATCACTAAAATTAAGCAGTCCAATTTGTGTTTGTTGCACACATAAGTAAAGCGTTAAAACTATTAAAATGCCTTTTACAAATGATGAAGCTGTCGATATGATTGCGGTATATTTTGAATGTCTTCAAAATGCGGCATTGGCTCAAAGGGTATACAGAGCTCGATATCCAAATCAGTGTTTACGCGGTACGAGAATTTTTCCGCGTTTAGTGCGAAATTTGCGTAATACTGGCAGCTTTCCATCTCAGTTGCGAAGACACTCGGCTAGAACAAGGGAAGACAATATTATTAATGTCTTAGCATACGTGGAATTCAATCCCCACGTTAGTACGAGAGCAATGTCTCGCGCGTTGGGTATATCACGTACTACTATTCTAAACATGTTAAAGGATCACAGGTATGCGAGAACATGTAGATTTAAGATATCAACAGAGGTGGATTGGGCGAGGAAGTCTATTTCTTTGGCCACCCCGATCCCCAGACCTCACCTGTTTGGACTTGGGTCGGTTGAAATATATTGTTTACTAAATTCAACCAACAACGAGAGACGACATGAAAATACGAACACAAAAAGCCATTCACAGCCTGTCAAAGGCAGAAATTAAAGCTGCTGTAATGTCCACGCATAAGCGGCTCCAACAATGCATTAAGTGTGATGGAAGACAGTTCGAGCATTTAAGGAGGCATAAGTTTTATTTCAAAATCGGTAATTTTTTTTATTATGCCCCTACGCGCTTTTTTTAAATTTTTTGAACAAAGAATATTTTAATTATTTAAAAATTATTAAATTAAGACATTTTATCATTAAACCTTGAAAAAAGACAAATAAATAACAATAAATATCGGTGTAATAGCGTCTCATTAAAATTATATGATAACTAAATATTCTTTCTTCGATATTTTAGACTACGAATAAGATATCGAGATACGGTTTTCACTGGCCTATTTAGTTATTATTTTACTACATTTTTATGAAAAAAAAGTCATATTATTGCATTTAATTTTTTAGAGAATTTTGCAATTTTCGGTTATTAGATCAAAAAACGCGCTCTAGCGGCATTACTAGGAACTAGACATATCACAGATAAGACGGATTTGATGGAGCAATAAATTTTTTTTCCAACGAGACCGGTTTTTTAAAAATTCCTTAGTTTTTGGGGAGTTACAGTTGTTTATTTAAAAAAACATTGAATTACCCCCACCACTTTATTTTAACAGATACGTCAAAAGTGTTAAACAAAAATTGCTCGAGTAAAGCGGGAGCTTTAAAAAGCATATATTTTTTGGTAACTTTTAGGGGTAGATTTCAGTAAAAAATCATTTAAAAAAGTTTAAGATGGCGGTTACCCCCCCTGGTGACCATCTTGGAAATCTGAAAATATTTTCCACGGTATTCTTTTGGCCTCTTTAGTCATAAAATTTTTTACCGCAAGTCTCTACGACTAATAGTTTCCAAAATACAGCACTCTGCATTCTTATCTGGCCTGTACATTGTGCGTACTGTCACGATATTTTGGTCCGTTCAAACAGGGAAAAATATTGCGATATGTTATTAATTTATGCGAAAACTGGGTTCGTTGAAGTGACGCTTGTGTAGAAACTAAAGGACGATATTTTAAACAACTTATTTAAACTAAAATGTAGCTGTTTCTTTTTTATATAATAAGAGATATTCTATTCTTTAAGCTAAATAAAAAAGTGCTGTTTTAAAACATAATTATTTGTGTTCTTAACATTATTATTCATCCTAATTTTTTGATAAACACAATTATTTTTTAATTACAAATAAAGTAGCCGTCACTATGTAAATAAACATCTCTTCAAAAAAAAAGTGTAAATATGTAAAACCTCGCAAAAAACGTTCAGCGTCGGGCGGTGAGATTGGTCTCGGTTCTCTCATACAGGGCTGATTGTAAGATTGCATTCATTCAGCATAAAATATTGACTTTTTCATCAGTTTACATATTAGAAAATTTGCTACACTAAGAAAAACCCACACCTGTATATAACACATCAAGATGTATACTCATATGACACAGGAGATAAGGAGCATTTGATACCTAGGTACAATCGCTTGAAAAGGTGTCAAAGTGGCCCTGGTTGCCTTGCTATTCGATACATCAACAAGCTTCCTTGTGACATAAAAGAACTGTCTTTTTTCTAGTTTAAAAGAGCGGTTAAGAAATTGCTGATCCAAAATGCATTTTGTTCTTTTAAAGAATTTTTAATTTGTAGATTTTAGATTATAATATTTTAATATGTTGTAAGGTTAGCTTTTTTTGTGAAAGGGGGGGGCCCTTTTTTGACCTTTTTAAAGGGTAAAAAAAAAAACTAAAAGAGGGACAAATTTTTTTTGGGGCCAATCTCGATTTCGATTTTTGAAACAAATTCAAGGGAAACTAAATCATGGATAACTTGATTGTTTTGGAGATACAGAGTGTTTTTCAAATTTTGCCCCAAATTTTGGGCCCGGCACTTGTAACTCGCTTGGTATTAGAGATAGAAAAAAAGTATAAATAAAAAAATTTTGGGGGTTTTGCGTAGAACTCGGGGGTCCCCCTTTTTAAAAATTTTTTTTTATTTTTTTTAAAGTTTCCAAAATTTGGGGGGTTTTTTTAAAGGGGAAAACCCTGTATATTTTTTTAAAAAGGGATGGGGTTTTTTTTTACCAAATTTGATGAATTTGTTTGATGGGTCTTTTCGTAAAAGATGTTGGAAAATTTTGGAAAAAACCCAAAAATTTGGGGTTTTTTTTAAAGAAAAAAAAGGGGTTTTAAAAAAATTTAAAAACCACTTCCCCCCCAAAATGTTTATAAAAAAACCCAAAATTTCCCCCGGGTAGGAACCCCGCATCACATTTTGTTTTTTTCTCCGGCAATGTGAACAAGACCCCGAGTTTTCCAGAAAGATAATATGGACAGATGAAGTTCGAGTAACTAGTGATGGACTGTTTAATCGCCACAATAATTTTTATTTTAAACGAAAATCCTCGTTTGACAGTAAACAGAGTCCAGACAAGGGAAATTCGGGTTTTTAAAGTGTGGTGTGATTTTTTTAAAAACAAAATTTTTTTTGCTATTTTGAATTTGATGACAATCTCACAACAGACCTTTTTTTTTAAATATTTTGGAAGAAAATTTATTAAATGAGTAAATAATCTTCCCCTTCGGGGAAAAGAATAATGTCATCTTTCAACAAGACGGTAATTCTTGCCACAATGCCCGTGCCGCGAGGTTATTTCTTGATGAACATTTTCCCAATAAGTGGATAGGTCCCAAAAAAAACAGTTAGGTGGCCGGCAGGTCCCTCATCTTCCCCCCCATGGATTTTTTCCCCCTTTAAAATTTGTTAAAAAACAAAAACCCAAAAAAATAAGAGCAACAATTTAAATGAATTACACATGCATTTTAGTAACAGTTTAAAAAAAAGGGGTCCAACTTGCATATATAAAAGCTTTAAGAAGTGTCGCTAAACGTTGCGAAAAATGTATAGAAAAAAAATGGGTTTTTTAATTTTAAAAATTTTTTTTTTGTAAAGGACCTAAATATTTCGAAAAAAAATTTTTTAAAATAACAAATTTTTTTTTTTGTTTAAATTATTCAACTTATAATATTAGTATTACTGGTAATTATTTTAAAATTTTTTTGTTTATCTAAAAATTTTTTTTTTTAAGATAATTAAATAGTTCTCCCTTTTAAGTATAAATTAAAATTATATTTCTTCGTATCTTAATATTATTATTAATATGTTTTTTATTATGTTTTTTTAGATATTAAAATTACATAGTTTTCATTTTTGGTTTTTTTTAAATTTTTTTTTTTTGTCAGCTTGGGCCAGATCTATTACACACAGACCCATTAAACCATATATTATTTAATCAATCTTTGTCTGTTTTATTAGTTATTAAAGAAATACACAGGATGTCCCATTAAAAAAAACAACTTTGTGTTACATTTTTTAATTTGGGGGGTTTTTCCCCCAAATTTTCCCAAAAGATCTTTAAGACCCCCCCATTAAACTTATATAAAAAATTTGGGGTCTTTGTTTTTTTTCTATTTTTTTTTTAAAAAAAATATGGGGGGGTGTTCCTTTAAAAAAAACCAAACTTGTTTTAAAAATTAAAAAAAAATTTTCAAAAAAAAAATATAGGTACGCTGCTAATTTTACGAAAAAACCCCAAAATTTTTTTTCTATTTACAATTTTTTTCTATATCAAAACCAAGCAGTTAAAAGGGGGGGGCCCAAAATTGAAAAAATTTGAAAACACTCTGTATCCCCAAAACAATCAAGTTATCCATGTTTGGTTTAAATTAATTTGTTTCAAAATAGAAATCGAGATTCCAATCAGATTTGTTTTTATTTTTTTTTTTTTTTTTCGCTGTACCCTGTAAGGTCAACAAAAAAGGGCCCCCAAATTCGAAAATTTTTTTAAGTTTTAATAGTAGTTTAACTGTAATTTTTTTGGAGTAAATTCTATCGAATTTTGTTTTATATATTTTGTGACTTGTGTAAATACAACACAGTATGTTGACATTAATAATTAATTAAATTTAAATTTTGGGGTTTTAAAAACTATCGCCCATTAAAATCGTGAGCATCTTTTTTTCTTACCCCCCGTATATTGTTTTTCTAAATTGAACACTAACAGGTTATGATTTCAGGATTATCGGGGGAGCAGCAAGAAAAAAAGGTAAGTGCAATGCAAAGAAGGACAAAAATTTTTTTGGGGGGGGATATATTCCGTGCTCTATTGCTCTATTTTCATTAATTTAGAGTTTTTTTTTCAATATAGGCAGATCAGTAAAAAACTTCCCAAAGGGTTAAAAAAGATTTTGGTGTAGTTTTAGATCTTAGTACTACAAGATTTTTGAATAGGAACCCCCTTTTTTTTACATAGGTTTTTTTTTTGGGGAATAAATTTTTTTTTTTTTTGGGTTAAATAAATAAAAAAAAAAAAAAAGTGATGCCTCTTTTTCGGTTTTTTTTGGGGTTAGTTAAAACCCAAAAAACCCTTTTTACTTTTTTATAAAAAAAAAAAATCAAAAAAAAAAGCGATTCTAATTAATTTACCTCTAAACTTTTTTTTTTCCCCTTGTAACTTAGTCCTTATACTTTGAATGCTCCTTTTTCATTTTCCAAAACTTCTTTTTTAAACTTTTTAGCCTTCAATTTCCCGGGGGATCAGTCTTTTTGTGTTCTTCGTATATATTCTTATTATGGGGATATTTGGTTGATTCTTACTTTTAATTCTGATATTTCTAGATTTAGCTTATCACATTGGTTTTGGAAAAAAAAAAAAAATGTGAATGGTATAACACAGAGATTTTTTTTAAAAAAAGGGTTTTTTTTTTAAACAATGAATTATCCTTGTACCAAACCCCTTTTTTTCCCAAAATGTTCCAACTCCTTAACTTTGGGCGCCAGGCTCCTTTTTAAAATTTTTTTACTCTTGCGTCAGTTCTTCAATCTTCTCCCCTCAATTGTTTTTTTTCTTTTGTAAGACTTTTTATTTTCCCCCTATAATAAAAAAGGGGTTTTCACTGGGGGGTTTTTTTGGGTTTTTAAAAATTAAAATTTTTTTCCCCCTTTTTTTTTAAACTCTTTTCTAACCCGAAAGAAAATTATATTAGACATTTCTTTTGGGGAATTTTTTTTATCAACTAAGGTAAAAAATCATATAAATTAAAATAATAAATGTATGATTTAATTGTAATTACAGGTCTCCTAAAGTTAGCACACTATTGTTGTATAACACATTTCTTTAAAAGGAAGGGGAAAAATAAAGATAGTTTATCTTTAAAACAGTTTAAAATAAAGTCGCATTTCATTTTTTATGAGGAGGGGGCCAAAATTGGGGGGGACCGCCAATTTTTTTCCATAAATTTTTACTCGCCGTTACTTCATATAGGTGTATATGTACGCATCCACAAAAACTGAAAAAACACTTAATTTTTTTAAATTTTTAAATAATTACATTAAAAAAACGGACAATGTTATGAAATTATTGTTAATTTTTTTAAAAAATGGTAATTAAAATGATTTTTCAAAACTCCAAGTGAAAAGTTAAGAATATAAACCCTTGCATGAAAAATCGTCACGCAACCTAAGGGGGGGAGTGTCTGAAAACAATTAAACAAAATTAATGAAGCAAAATATCTGTCACGTCAAGAAAGCAGTTCTCAAGAAATTGTTTATTTGTGTTGTTTTATCATATTTTTTTCCTAAAAAATATGTTAACATTTTAGTTGTGACAAGCTCCTTAAGATTTAAACTGTTTGTTATGGGTGGGTATGTTTTAGGATTAATTGAACGTATGAAATAATAAAACTTCTATAACGTTGTGGTTAATTTTACTTCTTTTTTGGCATAGTCAATAGCCTACATAGATTTTTTATACAGTTTATTTAGATCAATATTAATAGAGTGCACCCTTTTCAAGTAATTAAGTTAAGAAGATATGTACTATTTAAAAAAAATTTTAAAAAAAAGGGTTTTTTAAAAAAATTTCCCCAGCTAATGAAAAAAAAAAAAAAATGTAGAAAACCGAAAAAAAACAAAAATTTAAAAAAAAGACCAACTTGCCCCGCCCAAAATTTATATTTTCCCGAAAGTAATGTCGATATAAAACCAGTCAATAGTGAAACATAATTATACATAATAGAAAAGTATTATTCCACACTTCACTTGGAATGAAACAAGACACATTAAACAAATTATATGATTATTAAATTCCTTGACCCCAAAAAAACTTTTAAATTAAAAAAAATTTTAAATTTTTTTTTCCGGGGGCCCCCCTCTTAGGCATCTTATTGCAACTTCAAAAAAGGGCTGGACACCGAACAAAAAATAAAAATTTTGAGGGAAAAAGAAAAAAAAAAATTAAAATATAAAATTTAAAAAAATTTAAACCCTTTTTTCCCTCTCATTTCCTTTCCTCAAAAAAAAAAGGAAATATGAGCTTCCCCGTGTAATAAGTATACCAAATTAAAAAAAAAGACATTATGTTTATTTCTATCGCTCAAACAAAAAAATATATAAGATGAAACATATCCAGCAAAGGTTTATGATATTATAGTATGCATTATAATAACTTTTTCTAAACAAGAGTATTAGACCTTGTAACAATAAAGCAAGGGATTTGAAAAAAGAAAATATAGAACCAAGTACAAGATGTACTACACTTGGAGACACTGATAAAGTACAAAAAAAATGGGTTTAAAAAAATTTAAAAAATATTGGTGGGGGTTTAAAAAACTTTTTAAAAGCCAGACATGTGCCAAAATTTTTTTGGGTTAAAGTTTTTGGAAAGGAAATTTTTGACTTCACATTTCTCTTGTTGATTGATGTACCATGGTAATCCTGAAAACACGCGCGTTTAAAAGTTGGATTTAAACACGCAAAATAGGATATCAATAAAAAAAGCTTCGTATATACGCTTAAATTTCACCCAAATAGTTTAAATATTGCTTTATTAGGTGCAATTTTAGGGAATGTGGAATAATAAATATTAAAAAAAATGCAATTAACGTCCCCATAACTCATCGGAAATTAATTATTTAACAAAACAACACAGGAACTGCTGATAACACAAAACGAATTATAACATTAATAACTACCTGAATAAAAGTTATTTTGTAAACATACATAAAGAAAGATAAAATTTAAAAAAACCTCCATTTAAATTTTAAAAAGTTTTGTGGTGATAAAACTAAAAACTTTTTTTTTTTTGGTACTCAATGTTTTCATCTTTACTTATTAACTCGTTATTAAAATACGTATGAAATATTTACTATTGAAGAATGTTACTTATTAGTATCTGACTATCGGTCAATATACCATAAAATAAAAACCCAAAAAAAATAAAATTTTTTTGGGAGAAGGTCAAGGTAATTGGCACTGTCATAACAAAAGACCATGAACTTTCAAAATATTTCCATAGTAGCAAAATAGGTAATTATTATTTTACCAGGGTTTAAAAAAACCCAAATTTAGCCTTTTTTTTTTAAAAAATCCCTTTTTTTTGGTTTTTTTTTTAAAATTTTTTTTGTTAAGAAATTCAAAGAGTAAAAAATGTCAAATTTCCGACGTCAATATCAAAAATAAAATGAACTTAAGTATAAGATCCTTTCAGAATTTTTGTAAAATATAAAACACTGGGTGATACTCCTTATTTATCACTTCTCTATTCTAAAACGTATTCACAAATTGTTTGACTAGTGTAAAAAATGTAAGGAAAAATTTAGCAAGATAAAACAAAAATATTACCATTCATAGCATTGGCCCAACGTACCTGTTATGAAATATTCAAATTTTGACGGACTGGTGGAAAAAACCCCTGGGAAAGTCAGACGAAAAAAAAAATATTTGTCTGCCGTTTAAACAAATAGTTTATTTTATAGATGAATCAAAATAGCTTTGACATTAGATAAAGATATACAATTTCCCAGTCACAAAACCCCCAAAATTATAAGGCTAAAGTCTCTACATTTTCTTCCATGAACGTTTTAATGGTGAAAATGAAGCGGCAAATCAAAATTAATTACTAAAAAAAGCTTAAAATGTGGTGTTTCGTGGATCATTTATATTTTTGAGATATTGACATTTTAAATAAAAAAAAAGTCAATATCTGTTTTCGCTTTTTTTTAATTTTTTGATTTTTGACCCCTAATTTTTTAAAAACAAAATACGTCACCAAATTTTTAGAACATAATTTTAAAAATTTCTTATTTTTAGGGGTAAAAATTTAGTGTAAATTTTATACAGTGCTTTCATTTCAAAAAAAAAACCCCCCCAAAATTTTAAAAAAAATCACCAAAAAAACAAAGAAAATCGATTTAGATAAAGGGGAAGTTAATTTCGTTTTGATAAAAATTTTTTTTGGCCCCCTTTCCCAACCTCCAGTTAACCTCACTTTGATATGTCAAATGGCAACCCCCCCCGGGGTGAACATCATTGTGGGATAAATTTCTATAACAGAATTTAAAAAACTTTAAATCGATGGACGTAGAAGGATTTTGAAGTAAAAAAAGTGTTAATTAGTTTATCGTGTTCAAATAATTTATTTTATCAAATGCTTTAAAAAGTGCGCCGTTATTGGCGAGACAATAATAAAGTCTGTTTTGAAATTCTTCGCGAACGTTGGCGGGAAAATTTGTCTGGTAATACCTCTGCATTCTAGTGTAATTTTCATTTAAGTTCTTGAATATTTAGGTGGCGTTTTGTACACTTTACTTTTTAAATAACCCCAGAGGAAAAAAAATAAGGGGGTTAAGTTTGGGGACCGTGCTGGCCAAATTTATGGGGGCCCCCCCCATCCCTTTCCTTTTTAAAAAAATTCATTGAGCCACTCTCGAACTGCTAAAGCATAGTGGGGGGGGGGTCCATCTTGCTGGAAAG
>JAHBCN010016018.1:20160-37551 GCA_019359885.1 Listronotus oregonensis
TTTTTTGGAAAACACAATTATTTTTAATTACAAATAAAGTAGCCGTCACATGTAAATAAACATATCTTCAAAAAAAGTTTAAATATGTAAAACCTAAAAACGTTCGCTTGACTCAACGAATGAAACGGGCGCGGTGTTCCCCAAAATTTTTAAACTTTGAAAAGTTTTCTAAAAACAACACTTTTGTCACATGTTGACTTTTTTGTTGTTTTGAGCCACTGTGACATGGCCACATCCAATAGGTTTTCATGGGGCCAAAATGGTGCGGCTCAGGTCTTTAGACTTCAGCGTCGGGCGGTGAGATTGGTCTCGTTCTTCATACAGGGCTGATTGGATTGATTATTCAGCATAAAATATTGACTTTTTCATCAGTTTACATATTAGAAAATTTGCTACACGGTAAGAAAAACCCGAACCTGTATATAACACATCAAGATGTATACTCATATGACACAGGAGATAAGGAGCATTTGATACCTAGGTACAATCGCTTGAAAAGGTGTCAAAGTGGCCCTGGTTGCCTTGCTATTCGATTCATCAACAAGCTTCCCTGTCTAAAAAAAACGTTTTTTGCTGATCCAAAATGCATTTTATTCTTTTAAAGAATTTTTAATTTGTAGATTTTAGATTATAATATTTTAATATGTTGTAAGGTTAGCTTTTTTTGTGTACATAATAACTTTAAGTTTTAATAGTAGTTTAACTGTAACTTTGTGTGTTAGTAAATTCTATTGAATTTTCTTTTATATATTTTGTGTGTAAATACAACACAGTATGTTGACATTAATAATTAATTCAATTAATTTAAATTAAAATCTATCGCCCATTAAAAGCGTGAGCATCATACTTCTTACACCCTGTATATTGTGTTTCTAAATTGAACACTAACAGGTTATGATTTCAGGATTATCATAAGAGCAGCAAGGAATAAGGTAAGTGCAATGCAAAAAAGGACAATAATTTTTGGGGGTGGTATATATTCCGTGCTCTATTGCTCTATTTTCATTAATTTAGAGTTTTTTTTTCATCAATATAGGCAGATCAGTAAAAAACTTGCCAAGCCAAAAAAGAATTTGGTCTAATTTTAGATCTTAGTACTACAAGATTTTTGAATAGGAACCTGGCCCTTATTTTACATAGGTGTTTTTTGATGAATCAAATTTTCTTTTTTTGGGTTAAATAAATGAAAAAAAAAAATGAGGATCTCATGCTTCTTTTCTCAGTTTACCTTGGTCTGTAGTTAGAACCAAACCTTTATACTTTTTATATGAAGCAAGAAAAAAAAAACATTAATAAATGTGATTCTAATTAATTTACCTCTAAACTATTTTTTTCCTCTTGTAACTTAGTCCTTATACTTTCAAATGCACCTTTTTCATTTTCCAAAATTTCATTTTTAGCTTTGTAGCCTTCAAGTTCTGCGATCAGTCTTTCGTGTTCTTCATATATATTCTTATTATCGGATGATATTTGGTTGATTCTTACTTTTAATTCTGATATCTCTAGATTTAGTTTATCACATTGGTTTTGTAAAATCTAAAACAATATGAATGGTATAACAAAAAAAAATTAATAAAGGGCCTTTGTTTCTAAACAATGAATTATCCTTATACCAACCTCATTTCTCTTCCTAAACTGTTCCAACTCCTTAACTTTGGGCGCCAGGCTCCTTAAATTCTCACACTCTTTCGTTAGTTCTTCAATCTTCTCTTTCAAGTGCTTGTTCTCTTGCGTAAGACTGTCTTTATCTTGTCCTAGTATACTAAATTGTTGTTCTATGACTGCCATTTCTTTGGTTTTAAAATTAAATTCGTCCGTTTTCTTTTTAAGCTCTTTTTCTAACCTGAAAGAAATCAAATTAAGTTATTGTCTTAAAACAATTATATAAACCAAAAAAAAAATATATAAATTAAAATCATTAATGGATAATTTAATTGTAATTGCAAAGTCTCCTAAATAAAATATTTCTGGGGCGTATAACCTAACTCTCTAAATGGAGAATCTTGAAGATGGTTTTTACGTGATATCGTAAAAATCGTTTAAGGTAGTTATACTGCTACAATATTGTTAACAAGTTTTGGATGATAGGCGCGGGAAAAAGCTTAAAGTGAAATGAGCCATAATTTTTGTCTAAGACTGTACCCGTGAAGGCTTTACTTACACATACGTATACACAAATACTATTAAACCTTTTCACAAGTTGCAATCTGACAACGTCGCATATGTACCAACTAAACTGAGTCAGAGGATCGCATAAAAAAAATGAGAAAATTATCTTAAAGTAAAATAAAAGATATATAATAATATTAACATTCCTTTAAACGAAACTAATTTGTTTATCAAAAATAATAAAAACAACTCCAATTTGACGTCTTTAAATGTAAAATATTAGATGTGTGTGCCCCAAACAAAAACATATATTTTAGTGTTAGTTAGTATTTTTCAACTTATTTAATTGTAATTTTTAATTTTAGAAGAAAACTTGATAAAGCACAACGTATTGTGCGAAACGTCGTACTGAAAATTCACTTTCTAATTTATTTGTCAACCTACACTTAAGAAAAGCAATACAAAAAATAATTTATAAAATAGTTACTTCTGGTTATATAATATATGTTTTTCCTTTATCCGTTTCCCATAATTATTCTATCTTTAATATTACACTTATTAAGCTTATAAACTAGCACTTACCTATTTTGGTGCGTTGACCGCACGGACAATACCCCAATAAACCTTTAACGATTTTATTACCTATTGTTATTAGGTAAACCCATTATTTCATAAGGGCTGGGGTGGGCCAGGTATTTCTTGAGTATTGACCATTAGGTATATAAATATTTCGGCTAATATTTTAGTGACAGTGTTGAATAACCGTTTTTACTGTACGTTTCGAAAAAGTTGTTTTACGAGAATATAACTCTGTCTCGTCAAAATCATTTGTCACTAGATGCAAAACAGGTTGTGAAAAATGTGTATGAATATTTAATCAGTAGAGGACTAATTAAGCAAGAAGCTTTAAAAGAAACCTGTTTACTTACAAAAACTGCAATATCATCGATAAGGGATATTATTATTAGGGAAGAATTGAACTAAAGAAAAAAAACGTAGTTATTTTTAATCTCACCGTATAGACAATAGCGATTAGGACCTAATAAGAAGGAAAATATATTGAATTATGAAAGCGGAGTTGTTCCTACCATGGATAAACTGATAAAGAAGCTAGACGAAGACGAAACCAATATAAATATTAGCCGTTCCACTCTCCATAGAGTTGTTTGTAAAATGGGATTTAAATACCGCAAAATAGACAAAAGACAAGTGGTAATGGAATCGCAGGATGGGTTGATTCCAGACGAAAGCACCTTCAAATAAAGGAAAAAGCATTTCCATAATACACGCTGGTTCAGAAGACGGATTTGTCCCAAACTGCTTGCTGTTGTCTGCAAAAAATATTAAGGATTCTAGCTTGGATTATCATGAGGATACAAGTGCAGAACTTTTTAAAAACTGGTTTCAAAATTATCTTTTGAAAAATATTCCAAACAACAGTTTTATTGCCATGGATAACGCAAGCTACCACAGCCGCCTGCTACAAAAAGCACTAGCTTTATCAAGTTCAAAAACTGAAATCCAGGAATATTTGTTAGAAAATAATATTTATTTTGAATTCAGTTACAAAAAAGCGCAACTTTTGGAAGTCCTAAATTCATATGCAATTAAAAAACAATATGTATGTGATAATTTGGCTGAACAGGCTCGACATACTGTTTTACGTCTTCTTCCTTATTACTGTATGTTTAACCCCATAGAGCATTTGTGGAACCAAGTAAAATGAAAGATCAGAGCAGAAAATGTAACACATACTTTAAGTTCCAGTGTTATAAATTCGATAAAAAATGTAATTACCAACATACCAGTTGAAAGATGGAAAAATTCAGTACAGCACATTATAAAAATTAAGGACATTTCTATACAAAACAACATAAATCCCATTGTAATTAATCTCAATGATGATAGTGATAGTAAAACAGAATTAGATTTCGATATTTAGATGAAAAATGTAATTATGTATAGATAATATGGTTATAAACTTATTAAAACTTTGCATATGTTTAATTTCTTAATGTAATTTCAAGATTATATCTACCTAAATAAACAATAAATTATAAATCTTTATATTATTAGAGTCGGTCCCTAATGTTCTGTTCTTTAATACCTCCTGATCCGCAGTTTTATTGTTGTCGGCAGGTATAATCCATAAATGAAAGCAAAACCTAACACAATTAAAAAAGCAAGTCTGAAGGTTTTTTTTTTAGTACTGGTCATTCCGATTTTTTTTCTAATTTATTGTAGAAGTAAATAAAGATACTTGGACTTATTATAAATATAATAAAATGGTCCAAATTAAAACTAAATTTTCACGAATATGATGGCCGAAAAAAGGCTGAATTTTACCCACCATCTGTTGTGTTAAAAATAATGCAGTTAAATAAGTAGGATATTTAATTTGTTACCGGACCAAAATGAATTAAAATATATTTTAATAAATCAAAACATTTCCATCATGTATTAAAAAAATGTTTCAGGTATACGATTAATCAGCCCCCTGGTTTAAATATGCAATTTTGGGGAACGGGGAATAATAAATATTAAAAAAAAAATCGTAATTAACTTCTCCATAACTCATTGGAAATAAATTATTTAACAAAACAACACAGGAACTGCTGATATTACAAAACGAAACATAACATTAATAACTACCTGAATAAAAGTTTTTTTAAACATGCATACAAAAGATGAAATTAAAAACTTCACTTACATTATTAAGCTTTGTGGTGATAAAACTAAAAACATTTGATTTTTGGTACTCAATGTCTTCATCTTTACTTATTACACTCGTTATTAAAATACGTATGAAATATTTACTATTGAAGAATGTTACTTATTAGAATCTAACTGTCGGTCAATATACCATAACAATAAACACCCTAAGTAAACATAAAATATTTCAGGTAGAAGGTCAAGGTGATTGGCACTGTCGCTAACAAAAGACCATGAACTTTACCAAAATATTTCCATAGTAGCAACAATAGGTAATTATTATTTTACCAGAGGTTAAAAACCAATTGAGCTATTTTTTTTTAAATAATACTTTTTCTAGGTCTTTAATTTTTATACAATCTTTTTTGTTTTTAAATGACTTTTTGATATATACTATTTTTAAAATAAATGTCTTAACCTTGCTGTCACACTTGTTGAGAAATTCAAAAAGTAAAAATGTCAATTTTTCGACGTCAATTTCCAAAATAAGATAAAGTTAAGTATAGGATCTTTTCAAAATTTGTAAAATTGAAAAATGCAATAACAGTGATACTCCCTATCTATCATTTCTCTATTCTAAGACGTATTAACAAATTGTTTGACTAATGTCGAAATTGTAACAATTTGATAATAAAAATATATTTTTTCTACGACTGGCATTAAAAGTAACAATTTTCTTACTGGCTATAGCTTTTTAAAATAAAATATTTCTCATGCAATGAGAAAAACCTACAAACAGTGAGAAAAGTACTTATCTCTTTAGTGAGAAAAGTAATTTGCTCTCAATTGCTGTATGAAATAGTAGAAATAGGCCTTAGGTTCTCGACTTTGACAATATCTATTAGCCTGTGGCAGTTGGCGTCGCGTAGCAATGATAAAACAAAAATGAATGTATCATGCACCGGCGGGCGCCATATTTATGGCAAACGTCAGTTTTATGAATATTGTATTTTATCCGATACAGACACTTAAATTTCTTAGTTTTTTAAAATGAGTAACGCAAATAAGTTAATTAATACAGCTCCTAGTTTATTGCCGATTTATAAATAAAAACGTTAATTATTAATAGAAATGATTATATTATGATTGACTATATTATTAATAAAAAAAACTTATATAATTTTTATAAAAGTATAATGTGCAACCTGTGAGAAAAGCACATTTGCCACTCGCTAATTTGCGGCACTCGCCTTCGGCCCGTGGCTCAAACTCACTCGTAGGAAATATTAAACTTTTCTCACTCGTTGCACAATATACTATTCGTGCACCCCTCAAAAATTTAGCGAGATGAAATAATATTTATTTGTGCAACCAGTTGGGAAAAGCACTATTTTTCGTAACGATCAGATCTCTGCGAAACGAGAAAGGCGAGTATCGCAAAAGAATATGAGTTATAAAAAATGGTGTTTCCCAAGAACGAGATATTCGCATTTAAACACAAATTTAGAAGGAAAAAAATCTCTCAACTCTTAATGTTGTTTAACGTTTCCATGGTTTCAGAGGTTTTTTGAGAGTTGCATAATAACCAACTATACTATAGAGATTAATAAAAATGTCATAATGACAGTTTTATTAATCTGTAAAAAAACTGTTTTAATCGTTTTTTTCTTGTTTACGGTTTTACCTATTCCTACTTGTCATGTGATATCTAATTACTTAAAAATTATTACTATCGCTGTTTTGTCGCTCTACAAAAACCGCTAAAACCATAGAGACGTAAAACAACATTAAGAGATGACCGGATTTTTTCATTCTAAATTTGTATTTAAATGAGAATATCTTGTAAACAATTGAATATGATATGCAAAATAAAAAATATCTAGAATTTTACGTAGAAAACTAAAATGTAACAAAAGATATAGGAAGTCATTTAAAAAAATTTAATATGATATTTATGATTCTTTTTAATTTTTTCTTATTTTGAAATTTAAAGTGACACATTTCAAAACTCACCGACGTTGTCAAATATCTTACTTTCTATCACCAGTTGCGAAAAATTTTATTTTCGTAAGTAGTTATAAAAACTAAGATATTTGACAACGTCAATAAATTTTCAAAAGTGTCACTTTAAATGTCAAAATTAGAAAAAAATATTACAGTTTATAGCATTGGCCAAACGTACCTGTTATGGATTATTGAAATTTTGACGGACTAATAAGTATATAAACCGCAATAAATGTTAGATTAAAAAAATATATATAGTGCTGCCGTTTTAACAAAATAGTTTATTTTATAGATGAATTAAATTAGCCTTGACATCAAACAAAAGGTATACAATTACCCAGACACAAAACCCTCAACAAGTATAGTTGAATTAGATATAGTGTAAGAAAAAAAAATTATACTGCTGAAGTCTCTACAATTTCCTCCATGAAGGTTTAAATGGCAGAAATGAAGCGGCAAGACAAAATTCATTACTAAAAAAAAGCTTATAATGTTTATAGGGTGATTCCTCAAGTGTTTTTATAAAAAAAAAGTTTATATTAACATACATCGAAAAATTCAGGGTGTCCCTGACTCTATTTATGCACTAAAAATCTCTGCTCCTGAATACGATAACAAAACACTTAAAATAAAAACAAAAGTTAACAAACACACACAGACACAGTATTGGTAAATATACAGGGTTTCTCGAAAACAGAGTTTTCATTATTAAGTACATTTTTTAAAATGGAACACCCTATATATTTTGCCAAATTTTGGCAAACGGGTTATTTATGACCAATTTTATTTGTATAACTTTAAAAAATAAATTCTGAGTTAAGCTGTATTATCTTACCTTAATTTTTCGTTTTCCATTTCATGCAATTTTCTCCTTGTTTCCTCCAACTGTTGAACATCCACCGACTGCCTATTAGTTACCTCGCTATACAGTTTCTCGACCGTTTCTAAGGACTTTTTGATTTTACTAACTTCCGTATTATTTTTGTCCAACTCTTGTTGCATATCCTTTATTTTTTGGACTGCTTTTTGCCGGGCAGTCCTCTCGCGTTCCAAATTGGACGCCATATCGTTGCATTTCTTTTCTTGATCTTCTATCTCGGACTGCTGTTTTGTGACGTATGAGGTCAGTTCTGTAATTTTCTCTTCCCGTTCCTCTACGGAAAATACATTAAAACATCAATAAAAATCAAGTGGCTGAGTGTAAGAAACAGCTATAAAGTTTATTAAAGGAGGTGATCGAGAATAAGTACAAACATAAGCTTTATTACTTTCTGGATGGTAGACCACTACTAAACCAACGGTCTGGCAATCTGTAACTTGACCAATTTTTTGTAAAATTAATGTATAGGACATAGGTACAGGTTTATTCAATTTAAAGTAAACAGGGCTTTATTTTTTAACTTCCCTGTACTTTTTTAAAAAACGAATATAGCCATTTAATGTATTTTTTTCCGCAGAATTCAATAATCTAATTAGAAAAACATTTGAAACAAAAACAAAAGAGTTACAGCACGAGTGACGTATTTTCTAAATACCCCGTATATTTTTATATCAATAGATAAAGATTTTCACGAGGAATTCGGTAATATAGGGATTGCTGGGTTTATTTACAGCGGTTCTGCTGCAATTGTCTAAAAACTGCATGATACTATAAGGATAGTTTCACCTAAAAAAACCTGGCTGCCACAGATCACAGGTGCTTATTTGTCAAAGTCAAGAATTTTAAAAATACGTTTATTACTTTTTGGAGTAGATTTATAATGAAGTTTTCATCAGAAGAACGGCTTAAAATTATATTATATGCTAAAAATGTTATGATATAATATCTATTTCTAAACCAAGCAGCAATATTACAATAAACAGAAAAAATTAAAATACAATACGAGGTAAAATATAGTGGTTATAGGAACACTTATAACAAAAAATTATATTACTAATAATTTAAATGTTCTATATGACCCCCTTTCTAAGCTCGCCGATATTATTTGAGGTTCTTGATTAGGACGATTAATTTCATTTACAATTACAATTTCTCTCATTTTTTCCGTGTTTGTGTTCCCATTTTGGTAAACGACATTCTTCAAGTGACCCCATAGGAAAGTGTCCAAAATTGTAATATCTGGACTATAAGGTGGCCATCTAATAGTGCCATAACGTCCAATCCACTGATTGTACCGGCGATTGAGATACTGCACAACTTGGCGAACAGCATGGGGCGGCGCTCCGTCTTATTGCCAAATTATCTTGCGATACGTTTCGAATGGCAATTATTCTAAAATGATCTCAATATCGTTTTCAAGAAGATTGAGATATCTTTCGCCAGTTAAGGATCCCTCATAGAATATTGGCACGACAATTCTATTGTTAAGCACACCACACCAGACATGAAGAGAAGACCTCACTTTCCTGGGATTTTTTCTTGCCCAGCTGTGAGTATTGCGTCGGTTAAACATTCCCGATGTAGGGAACGTAGCTTTATCCGTCCAAAGAATCGTTTGAAACAGAGTAGGGTCGTTATCTTGTTCATGGATTAAAATTTGGGAAACAAATTGAAAGCGAAGTTCCTTTTGTTCACGTGTTAAATGCTGCACTGGAAGAACGTTATATGGAAGATACTAAAAATATTTCAGTGTTCTCTGAACCGTCGCATAGGTTACTCTTCGTGCAGGGCCATACCTCAAGTCTCTAACTGTGTCAGTAATTGACTTCACGGGATACAAAGTAAAATAATTTAGAATAGCTCGATCCCGTTTTTTTCTCATAGTAGTCATTTTTCTAATATGTAACGATATTGTTTCTTCGAATAAGACCTTCAGTTTAAAAATCGTTTTTTCTGATATATTTCGGTGGAAATGTGCAACATATCTTCATTGTGTTTCAATGGCGTTTTCTCCAGATTTATAATAGAGTTATAATTTAAAGCCGTTCTTCTGATAAAAAAAACTCATTATAAAAGTACTCCAAAAAGTAATAAACGTATTTTGAAAATTCTTGACTCTGACAAATAAGCACCTGTGACTTGTGGCAGCCAGGTTTTTTCAGGTGAAACTATCCTTATAGTATCATGCAGTTTTTAGACAATTGCAGCAGAACCGCAGAAAATAAACCCAGCAACCCCTATATCACCGAATTCCTCGTAAAAATATATATCTATTGATAAAAAATATACGGGGTATTTCATTTAAAAAATACGTCACTAGTGCTGGAACTCTTTTGTTTTTGTTTCAAATGTTTTTCTGATTAGACTATTGAATTCTACGGAAAAAAATACGCTATATTCGTTTTTTAAAAAAGTACAGGGAAGTTCAAAAATAAAGCCCTGTTTACTTTAAAATGAATAACCCTGTACAATATTTTAATATTCAAAGGAGTTTTGATCAGTAGAATATATAAATTTCAGTATGGCACCACTATTCTTGACACAACTGTTGGCCAGACCACCCTCAAAATATTTATTGCAATAATAAATTTTCTATATAAAGCATTAAAAAAAAAACGTTAAATTTATTTGGTTTTTATCCCTCTTGTAAATAGAATTGGTCTGGCCTATTAACACTTGACCAAAATTTGGCCAGACCACGATTGAGAGAGTCATTTGTTCGTTCAGAACAAGTTTTTTTTTGTTTTACTCTGAAGATTTTAAAAGAGCAATATTTTTAAACAAAAGAACTTTTGTCAAAGAGTCAGATCATTTCGCTGGGACATTCTACCTGCCAGGTGATCAAGAATGTAATACATAAGTGCGAGTGGATCACACATTAGAAGAAACCTTCCTATAACATAAATACTTACCAAGTGTTGTGCTTATGTCTTTACATTCTTTCTCAAGCTTTTCGAGTTCCTTTTGCAACCTTTCAACATCATTTTTTAGTCTAACAATCTCCCCACCCGACCTTTCACTTTCCTCTTTTAGCCTGGAGTTCAACTTCTCTTTCTCTTCTTTTAAAAGCGTATTTTCTTCATTAAGTTCTCTTACCCTATTATCAACCAGTTGAAAGTTTTTCCTCTCAACCTCAAAAGATTCACCGAGTTTTTCCTTCTCCTCCTTAAAACTTTGAATTAAGCGCTCTTTCTCTTGCTTTAGGAGTACGATTTCTTGACTTAATTCGTCTATTTTATTTTCTATTTGACTGCCCTTGTTTAAAGCCGCCTCGAAAGTCGATCTTTCCACTTCGAAAGAATTTAGGAGATTTTTGTTTTCTTCTTCGAGGGCCTTTAATTTCATTTCTAAGATTTGACACTCAGTTTTTTCTATCTCTATTGTTTCAATCTCCTGTTCTCTCATTTTAAGGAATTCATTTGCCTTTGCGAGTTCTTGTTCTAGATTTAGTTTTATCTGTAAATAAAAATATTATAGAGAATGCGGGTTTTCAAAATTAACTAGGATGTAAACATGTGTGTCATCAGATGCCGATTTTGGATATCATAGCGTCTGCCTATCACTTCCGGTTTAAACAGAAGGGGCGTGAATTTTGATATTTTAAATGGAACATCCTGTATATTTTTCTAGATTTGTATGCTACAAGCCATTCCTAATATAAAATCCGTATTATAGCTTATCTCATCAAATCAGCCTGTGGATGTGGATCTAACCTAAATGTGGTATCTGTGTGATCTAAAGGTGTTAAGAAATCCAGACTAAAAGCTCGGAATACAATAAACCCGCCAATATCTAATCTCCCCGGACTTAAAGCTTTGTTATCCTGCAATTCTTCTTCTGTACACCCTAACTTGGAAATATGTGGTTTGGATAAAACTTTTCAAGCATCATTGCTCCCTGTTGAATAGCAATTTTTAACTCTAAAGTTGTAAGTTTTATTTTGCTTTTAACAGTAACGCTGAGCCCCGTTTGCAAGTCTCTCCGTCTTCTTTCCAATTTTTCATGAAGGACTGTTAGAAGATCTTGAGCTTCTTTTTCTAGATTCTTATAGGGTCCATTTTTGGCTTAGCTGAGCAGAAAAAGCTACCAAAGCAAGCCTCAACAAAGTGACTAAAATCTTTCTGGGGCTGTATAATTGTATTCTCTATAACCGTTTGGTAAGCTGTCAGTTCATCCCATTCCATTTTGGCTTCAAAGGCTGCAAGAGATTGCTCAGGACTTATCTGAAAGTAATAATCTGAAGCTAATCCTGGTCCAGCAATCCTTTTAACTACAAACTATCACTAGCAGGAATCCTTCCCTCTTTCTTTATAATAAGGTGAAACAATGTAGCGTCCCACATCAATCTAAAACAATATCTAGCAACCCCGCCAGTTAGTATCACTAGGGCTATCACTGGACACACTATAGCTATTATAAAAATGGCAGCCAATGGCTGAAGGGAGCCTTGAATCCCTATATTCCATAATAAAGCTTCTCAAGAACACAAAGAATCTATTCCTTTGAGGTTCTGACTGTCCAAGTCATAAATAAGTCCGTTGGTGATTTGAACTATCAATGTCAGGAGCGGCATCCATATTACTGACGTTAAAGCAATAAAAAGGCTAATCACAATAGCGGCTAAGGCCATAATAGGAAAGATGATGACCAAGCCTATAGTACCGAAGAGTCCCTTAAAAAAATAATTCCATATTCTGTTTAAATGTCTAGTAAACCCTTTTCCTATGAATCCAGTATCTGGTTTGGTTTCAAAGTGCGTTCTAGATTTCGAAATATGCCTCCACAGACTTAATAAGCGAGATGTAAGGGTAGATGTGAGGCTAGATTTTCTAGGAAACAAGGTACCATTGACTTGAGAAAGTTCCAAATCAGGCATAAAGGGTTCTAGAAGAAAAAGAGCTCTCAGACCTACGGGACTGCACCAAGGAAGAACAATTCTCCAAAGAAGAACATGGCGGCCCATGTCCAGCACCATGTTCGATGAAAATAATTAAAAATCCGCCATAAAGGCCATCGAGTTGTGGTCGTTCTTACAATTTCTTTTCCACCAGAAAAAACCTGTAAAAAATTAAATAATGTAATAGAGATATTAAAAAAGTTTTTCAACCAAAAATTTTTCAATATGTTGCGATTATTCTTAAAAAATAAATTATTATTGACAACTCTTAGAAATACTAAAATCAATAATTCCAAGGAATATTTTCAATGGTTTATAAATACAATTTTTATGCCTTACATTGTATGGTATTTAAGCCTACAATTCAGAATATGAAAATAAGTGCAACATATAGTAAGAAATAGAAAGGGTAAAAAAATGCTTTGATCAAAAATCTTACTGGTTGACTGGGACTGATCGGAGTTGTGGTAATGCTGGTGGTAGCATGCTTACTAAGTATCGTCGGTACTATTTCAGATTGACCTTGAAAATTTCGTCTGACAATCCAATTTGTAGGAAGCCATTTGTAGGCCAAGAAAACTGGAAGTGTGGGTGTCTTTACCTTCTTTAGCTCTCTTAACAGTGCAGGTTCTCGCTGAAAATTTAAGATAAATAGAACCCAACATAGTGTAAGTTAAAAGTCTCCTAACCTACCTCCTTCATAAATGCAAGATCCCTATTCAAAAAATAGACAGTCTGCAAAGCCTCTGCGAGTTGCAAAGCGCCAGAGCCTCCTCATGAGCACTCCACTGGTTCTCTTGGCTAAATTTTTGTTCGGAGTTTCTTAACTTAGACCTAAGCCACTGGTCTATTCTAGATAATATTGGATGGATGTTTCTCAGCCTATTTTTAACTTCTTCCTGAGTTTTGTGCAGCCGATGTTGAACGCTTTCGACCTGAATTTATAAAATTCGAAATCAGGTATCGTTTGTACCCTATATTTTATTTACTATTTTCACGCACCAAACAGTTAAAAGTTGGACTCAGAACTTTGAAAATGAAACCACTCCATTATTTGTCAATTTTTAAAGAAAATAAATTATTTAAATATCCAATATTTTGGATTGCAAATACCTACGTCCCTGATTAAGCTTTTAAAAATATAATTGGTCTCGAAAAGTAAAAAGTATACAGAAATCATTAAAAAACCTATACTTACTGCTTTGCATTAAGACTACACTTTGGGCTTGTTGTACTAATAATTGAGCAATTCCATCGCCTAACCCATTTATATCTGGGTGCGACAGTATACTATTGTACACTCGCTGAAGATATTCTTCATAACAGCCTCGTCTCCCTCTCGATGTCCTCATCGGGCATCTTTTGGGCTCTCAATTCGGCAATCAGTCTTTCTCTAAAAATGCAAGAACCACCCCCGAGTCTCCTTCGAGAATCGTAACCAAATAGGCAGTGCCTTGCGCATTAAACTTCTGTCCCATAGCCTTAAGTCCAGCTCGGAACCAGATGGGGTGAGAAACCTGTATGGCAGTGCCACAGGGGGCTGGCTACATTCCCTAGCTACTTCGAATTTTTCTGTTGCTGCCCTACGTAGCTGCTTTTTTATGTAGGAACATAAAATTTCCAAGGCGTCTTCATTTTCAGCCTAAAAATTTAATAGTATTAATTAATTATATTAAAATATAATGAGACCGCTACAATGCCTGTAAAGGGTGTTTCAAGTGCTACTCTTTGGGGTATCATAAACTATGAAAGTCACAAAGCCGGTTAAGGTGTGCATTCGATTCCCAAGAATATGCTATTAAGAGGACATCCGGAAAAAGCAGACATTTCACAACAATGTTTTTATAATTCCCCGTCCTTAGTTAAAAAGATATTTTGAAATAATTGGCACTAAATAGCCTCCGTAGCTTACTCAGTGTCGTGCATACGGATATTTAAGAGTGAGGTGAAAAGGTTTCTTGTTGATGGTGTTTTCTACTCTGTAAAAGAGTTTTTAGAAGGCTGAATAACTTGACTTTTAACTACAGTCTTTTAATAATATTTATTTAGTTGTAAAATATGTAAAATTGCAATCTATTCTAATTTATCTCCATTTCAATCTATTTATTTGTAAAATTGGTAAATCACTAGATTAAATATCTTCTGGTATTATATTTGTATTATAAGCGCTTTTGCCTTTGAATGTGTATATGTTTATATTGTGTACAACAAGAATTGATTGTGTATACAGGTTTTTTATTGTTTATTTATTCAATAGTACGACTAAGCATGTTATATGTACAAATTTGTTTGTGTTTTATATTTTGTTTATTTAGTTGATAATTTTTAGCATTTTTTTACCTTGATGTTCTTATAGGGGGTACTACTGGTTTTGTATAAAAAAATTTTTTTTTGACGAACCTATGTACATATTTTTACTTAATGGTAATATAGCATATTCTATTCTATTCTATTTATTCTATTCTATTACTGTAGGAAATTTTTTTTTTGGGTTTTAAAAAAAAATTTCCTAAAAATTTTTTTTTTGTATTTTTTGTTATTTTCCCCTAATTAAGCCCTTTTTTATATCAATTTTTCCGCACAGGAAATGTAAAATATAAAAAAAAATGTCAAAAACACAAACATTATTTATTTTTTTCATCTTTTTTAAAAAACTCGTCGCATGGGCATTTAAGAAAGATTTTGGACGTTTAAAATAAAACACTACAAATTTAAATTTAAAACAATACTACACTACTATTAATTTACAAATTAAGAATAAGATATGTAGTTGAATAAATATTTCATCTTTTTTTTTAAAAAGGGGCCCCCAATGTCTACCTTTTTTCTATATTATAATCATGTACGAATAAATCAATAAAGAAAAAGATATATACAAAATCTTACTTGTCTTTCTGGTGTTTAATTAAAAGTTTTATTAATTTTTAAATCAAAATTCGTTAATCAAAACGGACGACCCATATTAGTTTTAAGTCACTAAAATGATATCCTTCAAAATAGTATAAATAACTTTATTATTATTATAGATGAAAAATTACACTAATTTTATTTACCTTTTTTTTTTTTTTTTTATGTTTATGTAAAGTTCTATAAAATAAAGTCTATGGGTTTTTTTTTAAAAACTAAACTTTTTTTTGGGGAAGGCTAATATGTCTGTAAACCTAAAAAGTTGCATAGTTTTTTTTTCAAACGATACTTTTTTTTTTTCTTTTGTTACTAAAGGGGGAGACCCTAGTAAGGCCAGGACAGGCGCCAATTTTTAGAAAAAATAGGTTTGTTCCAAGAAGCATCCGGATTTTTCGTAATCGTTTTTGAACTTTTTTTTTGGGGAGTTCGACGCAGGGGGATTTTAAAAGTTTCGTGATACAAAAAAAAAAAAACGTTGATCGCTTTGCGAATCGTTTTGGGGGCTCCCAAAAACAAAAGGTCAAATGTCTGAATTTTTTTTTTTGAAAATATAACCCTACTTTTCTATTATTATTTTTTTGGGTCAAAGATATTAAAATAAATTTAATCAAAATAAATAAAAGTAGGCCGTTTTTTTAAAATTGGATTAGAGACTACCTTTAATTTTGAAAATTTTTCCCCCCCAACTTATTTCCATATCTTCACAAATAAATGCACTTTCTCTTTAAAATTTTAAGTTTTTTCAATTTTCAACAATATAAAAATTTAAAAAATTTTTTTTTCCCAAACTTACTCTAAGAAGTAACAAAATTTTTTATCAAGAGTAGCTTTTTTTGATAAAATCAAAAATAAAAAAAATATATATATATATAATATATATATATATTTATTTATTTATTTATATATATATATATATATATATATATATATATATATATATATATATATATATATATATATATATATATATATTATATATATTATAAATAATAATAAATTATAATATTTTTATATTTAAAAAAAAAAAAAAAAAAAAAAATTTAAAAAAATTTTTTTTAAAAAATAAATTATTTTTTAAAATAAAAAAAAATTTTTTTTTAATTAAATATAAATATTATTATTTTAAATTTAAAAAATAATATTTTAAAAAATTATTTTTTAAAATTTTTATTTTTTTTAATTATTAAAAATTTTTAAAAAAAATTTTTTTTTAAAATTTATTTTAATATAAAATTTATATGTTATTAAAAAAAAATATAATTTTTTTTTTATATTAATTTTCAAAACCCCAAAAAATTTTTTTTTAATTAAATATTATTAAATAATGGGGTTTATATTTAAAAAATTATATTTTAAAAATTTAAAATTATTTAAAATTTATAATAAAAAATTTTATAAAAAAATTAAAAAAAAAAAAAAAAAAAAAAAAAAAAAAAAAAAAATATTTTTAAATTTATTTAATAATAAATAATATAATATTAATATTTAAATTTAAAAAAAAAAAAAATTTTTAATGTAAAAATTATAAATTATATTATTATAATTAAAATTTTTTTGGGGGGAAAATTTTTAAAATTTTTTAATTAATATTATATATAAAAAAATATATATTAAAAATTTTTAAATATAAATATTTTATAATATATATTTAAAAAAAAAAAAAAAAAAATTTTTTTTTTTTTTTAAAATATTATATAATTTTTTTTATATATATATATATATATATATATATATATATATATATATATATATATATATATATATATATATATATTTTAAAAATTTTATAATATTAATATTTATTTTATATAAAAATATTAAATTTTTTAATTTTTTTAAATTTAAATTTTTAAATTTTATTTTAAATATATTATTTAAATTTTAATTTTTTAATTTTTTTTATTATTTATATAATTTTTTTAATTTTTTTTTATTATTTTAT
>JAHBCN010016018.1:37568-45068 GCA_019359885.1 Listronotus oregonensis
TTGTAACTTTTATGCACCCTTTTTACAGTTTAACTAGGAAGGTCCTGAACTTCCTGCTTTGAGTTCCTTATCCCTAGAGTGCCCAGACGGGAAACTCTACCCGAAAAAGGTTTCCCTTTTTCCCCCCAGTCTCCAAATAATTAAGTCCCGTGTAAAAACCCCCTTTCCTCAACATTTAAGACACCCACGGTACGTTAGTGCATGGGCCACAGCCTTCGTGGACTGTCCAAAAATAAAACACACCTCTTTTACTTTCATATAAAAAAGTAAAATATAGAAGGAGCCACTCCAACTTCATTTTTTTTTACTTGTACTCATTATTTCTTTGCCTGTAAGCGACTTACACCTGTTTAAATATAACAAATCATTTTGGCACAAATATAATATGATTTACCCTATGTAACGGAACTGGTTTTACGAGTTCACAACAAATAGGCCCGAAAAATTTTCGTACTGCACTTTGAACGTTGCATTTTCACCAACAAAACTATGTTTGTGGGGTTTATTGCATAAATATGAACCCCAATTGAGGTGCAATCAAATATTTGTAAATTTATTTAGGTAAAAACTCTATTTTAATTTTACTTTATTTTATACAATTTATATAAAAGCATTATAAAATAACTTTTTGTATTATTCTACAAGAAATCACACCAAATAAAAATACTATGCCTATCACTTCCGGTTTAAACAAAAGGGGCCTGAATTTTGATATTTTAAATGGAACATCCTGTACATTTTTCTAGATTTGTATTCTACAAGCCATTTCTAATATAATCCGTATTATAGCCTATACCGATATTTGTTGGGTTTCGAGAAAATGGCGATGTCCAAAGGACCACACATTATGCAGTTATCTGAGAAAACAAACAAATAGTTCATAATAATACTACTTCCTGTTTTACCGGAAGTGCTGCACAAATTGACTTTTTTAATGATGTTATTAAACATTAGATTTCAATTAGACATATCATTCTAATGATTTTTATTCATAAAGACCTTTATCTAAACCTTACATTTTTTTTTGAAAAGGACCCTTTGTTCTCCCATATAACTGCGTATGTGTGGTCGTTTGGATATTTTCTATCGCTAATTTCTCGAAAACCATCAAAAATACTTAAAGATTTGAATTTTACAAGCCATTCCTGATATAGTCTGTCTCAAAGTATATCGCTATGGCTTTTGACGGACAATACCCCAATAAACCTTTAACGATTTTATTACCTATTATTATTGGGTAAACCCATTATTTCATAATGGCAGGGGTGGTCCGGGTATTTCTTGAGTAGTGACCATTGGGTATATAAATATTTCGGCTAATATTTCAGTGGCAGTGTTGAATAACCGTTTTTCCCGTGCGTTCAAAAAATTTGTTTTACGAGAATATAAATATGTCCCCAAATCATTTGTATTGATGCACAACAGGTTTGAAAATGTGTATGAAATTTTAATCAGTAGAGGACTAATTAAACAAGAAGCTTAAAAAAACCTGTCTACTAACAAAAACTTTAATATCATCGAATAGGGATATTATTATTAGTGAAGAATTGAACAAAAAAAAAAAACGTAGTGATTTTTAATCTCACCGTATAGACAATGGATCAGGACCCAATAAGAAGGAAAATATATTTTTCTTTATGAAACGGGTTATTCCTATTTGAAAAACGAAAAAGAAGTAGACGAAGACGAAACCAATATAAATATTAGCCGTACCAACCCCATAGAGTTTTTTGTAAAATAGGTTTAAAAAATACCGCAAAATAGACAAAAAAAGTCGTAATGGAATCGCACAGATTCGCACTTGAGATTTAATTACCTTCAAGAAATTAAAAAGATATAGTTGGAAAACAGATCCATAATTTACCTCGATGAAACATGGTTGATACACACGACACAGTATCCAAAAGATGGGTTGATTCCATTAAAACTGTCAGCACCTTCAAATAAAGGAAAACGCATTACCATAATACACGCTGGTTCAGAAGACGGATTTGTCCCAAACTGCTTGCTGTTGTCTGCAAAGAATATTAAGGATTCTAGCTTGGAATATCATAAGGATACAAGTGCAGAACTTTTTAAAAACTGGTTTTAAAATTATCTTTTAAAACATATTCGAAACAACAGTATTTTGTCATGGATACCAGCTACCACAGCCGCCTCTTTCACAAAGCACCAGCTTTATCAAGTGCAAAAACTGAAATCCAGTAATATTTGTTGGAAAACGATATTTATTTAAAATTCAGTTACAAAAAGCGCAACTTCTGGAAGTCCTAAATTCATATGCAATTAAACAATATGTATGTGATAATTTGGCTGAACATGCTGGGCATACTGTCTTATGTTTTTCTCCGTATCACTGTATGTTTAACCCCAAAGTGCATTTGTGCAACCAAGTAAAACCAAATATCAGAGCAGAAAATGTTACACCTACTTTAAGTCCCAGTGTTATAAATTTGATAAAAAAATTAATTACTAACATTCCAGTTGAGAGCTAAAAACATTCAGTACAGCACATTATAAAAATTGAGGACTCTTACATTTCTATACAAAATAGCATTAATCCTATTGTTATTAATCTCAATGATGACTCTGATAGTGAAACAGAATTAGATTTAGATATTTTGATTAAAAATGTAATTATGTATAGATAATATAGTTATAAATTTATTAAAACTTTGGATATATTTCATTTCTTAATGTAATTTTAAGATTATACCCACATAAATAAACAATGATAAATATCCGTCTCTAATGTTCTGTCTTTTAATACCTACTGATCCGCAGTTTTATTGTTGTCGGCAGGTATAATCCATAAATAAAGGCAAAAGCTAACACAGTATACTTTAAGACAAACTATACAAAATCGGTATTATACTGGTTTTATCAGGAATGACTTAGAGAATTCGAATCTTTACAAATATATAGAGTGTTCCATTTAAAATATCAAAATTCTCGCCACTTCCGTATAAACCCGAAGTGGGTTCCCGTGTTTGCTCCATTTTTAAACAGCAATATTTTGATAAAATTTTTTTTTTTCAGTTATTTGTTACACCATTATAAAAACACATGGGGCCTAAAAAAATTAATTTTTCCCCCTTTCAAATAATTTCTTTATTTCCCATATAAAATATACTAAAGAAATTTGGCTGACCAGCACGAAAAAAGTGAGAAAGAATACCTAAAAAAGAGATGATACGATGTCATTTTGTTTGGGATTTCCCCCTTTAAAAAAAGCAATGTTGCCAGATGTTTTCTAATAATTTGTTATTATTGAAGGTTGTTTTCCCATTTACCAGAAATGAAGTTTTTTTATAGAAACAAAAATCAGAACTAACCAACAACAACTTTCAAACTATTACCTATTTTTGGGTTAGTTTTTGGTTAGTTTCGTTGGGTTTTTTCCTCATTAAATTGTAAAATTTTTTTATCATAAATGCCCCGTCGAAAAAATTTTTTTGATTCGACAACGTCGAAAATTTGGCCTTTTACTTAACCTAAAAACATAGTTTTTTTTTACTTTTAATTTCTTTTTTTCTTAAAAATGCATTTTTTCGGATTTTTTCTTTTGGAAATCTACTAAACAAAATGTGTTCTTTTTATCTGTAATATTTATTTTTTCAAATCGAATGGAGCTAAACTACACCGGGACCCCCGAAGTGATAGGCATATGTTATTACATCTTGAATCGGTATCTGATCACTTAATATACAATACTAAAATGTAAAAGCGTTATGTTGTTATAGAAGAAAATAAACGGCTGATGCCTTGTCACCCGGTATGTAGTTATTTAAAAAAAAAGAAATGGCGACATCACACGAAAGATATGAAGTTAGGGAAAATATTTGGCTATTAAATAAAAATAAAAAAAAAGACTAAGACGATGGGTAGGATATTTTTACTTACTTTTTTGGTTCTAACATTTCTTACCTTATTTAATTCAACTATGGTATCATCTTTCTGTTTCAAATAACCCTTAAATTCGGCAATTTTTTCTGTTAAATGCTGGTTACTTTCCTCCAAACCTTTTATACATTCTTCCTTTATTTTCAGATCTTTATGTTCTTCTAAAATTTTGTTAAACATTTCCCGCTCCATCTCGAAAGCATAGAGGAGTTCGTCCTTTTCCTTTTCTAGTTCCTGGACTTTTAATGTAAGGAGGTTGCACTCTCCTGTGTCTAGTTCTTTTACCTATCAAAAATATCATTATTTTACAAACAGGCTACCTGCCAAAAGGTCTGGCACCGTAAGTCAGGGTTAAAAAAGAAAAAGATGTTTTTATTTTTGGTTTTAACATTATTCTTAAAAATAAAAAAAAATATAAAAACTTAATAAAAAGACTTGTTTAACATTTTTCCTACGACAAGAAAAAAGAAACAGTATATGTTTGTAAAACTAACTTGGATGTGAGCATGTTGCTTAAACAGTGTTCAGACCTTTAAATAGTCGCGAAATTTCATGACTTCTCCAGGTATTCCTGGGAAAAATTTTCATTAATCAGTTAAAATTTTGGGCAAAACTCAACAATTTCTTGCCCTTTTTTAATGAGTGGTATTACAATATGCTGAATACGAATATTCTATACAAGGTTGTTCATTTTAAAGAGTAAAATGTTTAACGACGCAATAACACAACTGGGCAAGATAAAATCCAGGAAATTTCAAGAGAATAAAACCAGGTCTTTCTTCATGTTCTTGGTGTAGAATTGTCAGACCCAATATTCTAATGAGGGATCCTTAATGGAGAATCATATCTCAATCTTCTTGAAAACGATATTGAGGACATTTTAGAAGAATTACCACTCGAAACGTATGGCAAGATAATTTGGCAACAAGACGGAGCGCCGCCCCATCTGTTCGTCAAGTTGTGCAGTATCTCAATCGCCGATACAATCAGTGGATTCGACGTTATGGCACTATTAGATGGCCACCTAATAGTCCAGATATTACAATTTTGGACACTTTTCTATGGGGTCACTTGAAAAATGTCGTTTACCAAAATGAGAACACAAACACGGAAGAAATGAGAGAAAAAATTGTAAATGAAATTAATCGTCTTAACCAAGAGCCTCAAATAATATCGGCGAGCTTAGAAAGGCTAAAGGGGTTATAGATCATGTTTCGAAAATAAGTCATATAGAACATAAATTATTATAATATTATAATTAAAGTCTATTACCACCATATTTTACCTCGTATTGTATTTTAATTTTTCCGTTTATTGTAATTTTGCTGCTTGGTTTAAAAATAGGTTATCATACCATTTTTAGCATATAATATAATTTGAAGCCGTTCTTCTGATAAAACCTCATTATAAACTACTCAAAAAGTAATAAACGTATTTTTACAATTCTCGACTTCTGACAAATAAGCACCTGTGACCTGTAGCGTAGGTTTTTCAGGTGAAACTATTCTTATAGTATCATGCAGTTTTTAGACAATTGCAGCAGAACCTCAGGAAATAAACCCAGCAACCCCTATATCACCGAATTCCTCGTGAAAATCTCTATCTATTAATATAAAAATATACGGGGTATTCCATTTAAAAAATACGTCACTCGTGCTGTAACTCTTTTGCCACTTTTTTACTTTTACCGCCGTAGCGTCAACCTAGTTCCCCATACAAGGCTAAAATTTACGCTATATCGTAAACACACTTTTTCACAAAAGAAAACGGTACAATTGTATGTTTTATTTAAATAAAAACTTTGGTTTTTCGACGAACATTATGAAAGGCCCTGAGGGCGCTGGAGTCATACTTTTTGCACTTTTCTTGCATCCTGTGTTAAAAAATTCTTCCAGGTAATTCCAGACTTTAAGATTCTTCTCCAAGTCACTATAAAGGCGATAGGAAGCTTCACACAGGTCAGAGTTAAATCGACAGCCGAACGGTTCATTTAAAGACAGTGACAATTAAACAGTTACCATAGTTATTTTCCATTGTTGTTACCATAGTAACTTTTGGACAATACGAACTCTTTTAAGTGACGCAAAGAAATATTAACTCGCAAACATAAAAAACCTTACCTGATCCCGTTCTTCAACAATCCTAACTTTCTGCATCAACTCCTCATTAACCGCCTTTAGTTCTAGATTCTCCTTCGCCAAGAAAACATTTTCGTCCATTATTTCCTGCTTATGGAGGTTAAATTCTTCATTTTTCTTATGGAAAGAGTGATCGAATACTTCTCGCTCACTTTCAAACGATTTTATCAGGTTTTCCTTCTCGTTTTTGAGTTGTTGAAGCTTGATTTGGAGAAGGTTACATTCCGTTTTATCTAGTTCTATTCCGTCTTTGCGTTCTTCACTGAGTGTTAGAGACTCTGAGGCTTTAGTCACTTGTTGTTCGAGGTCTAGTTTAATCTAAAATACAATAAAATTATTTCATTAGCTTTAGTGAGATTTTTTACACAACTTTTTTAATATTTAAAAAAAATTTTTCCGGAACTTCTGTAACGATTTTTTTGGCCCATGGAATTTGTGTTAAAAATTTAAATAAATGTAAAGGGCATTGCAAAAGTAAAATTTTAAATTTTAAAATTAATTCAGAAAAATTTTAAAAATTATGATCCTATTATTATTTATAAAATTTTAAAAAACCTAAATTTACATTATTTTTTATTTTAAACCCTTACCTTATTTAGCTCAACAATACTGCTTTCCTTTTCCTTCAAATACCCTTTTAACCAGGTGATTTCTCTTCCAATTTTTTTATTTAGCCCCTTATTTTAACCTTTTTTTTAATTCTTTATTTTCAAAATTTTTTAATTTGTTTTCCCCATTTCAAAATGTGAAATTTTTTGTTTTAATCTCTAATTTAAGCTTGGAAGTCTCCTTTGTTTATCTAATTCAGCTGTATTTTTTTTACCCTCCAAACCAAAAGTCAGAAATAATTAAAATAAATCAAAAAGTCGCTCAATCAAAAAATACTTAAAAATAATATATAATATATATATATATATATATATATATATATATATATATATATATATATATATATATATATATATATATATATATATATATATATATATATATATATACAGGTGTTACAATGGTATGTCATAATTTGAAAGAGGCATTCCTGGATCGATTTTAAGTCGAAGTTCATATAAACGTGGGCCCTAAAATGCTTAGTTATTAAGATACAAGGTGTTAAAGTTTTATTTTATTTTCATTTTTTAATACATTTTTCAAAGACGGTTTGAGATATTGAACTGAATTTTGGCACAGGATATTATGGCATAAAAACACCTTTTCAGATGTTCATTTAATTTTTTTGCAACCAGTGGCGTAGCTATGACGAATTTTCAAAACAATTTTACAAAAAAATACTACGCCATTGACTTGGGAAAAAGTTAGGGTTTTTATAATAATTATCAATAAATTATAAAAAAAAAATCCCTCTTTTCATTTTGCCGTAAAACTTACCGTTTGGGAGAAATCGTTAATTAAAAAAAAGTCTTATGTACCCAAATTGCATCTTGAAAAATTATTATTGAAA
>JAHBCN010016019.1:0-20126 GCA_019359885.1 Listronotus oregonensis
CTATAAAAAGTTGTTAATTTATTACATTTATAACAATGTTTCTGAATCATTAAATAGTTTGGGTTTATTTAAAATTTGCGCCGGTAAATTTTGGCCATTGTTTCTTATTGGATGTCCCAGTACATAAATAAATATCTATAAAAGTTTTTAACTGTTTTTTTAACCTTATTTAATTTAGTTATTTTAAAACTAGCCAGACTAAAAATCATACAAATTAACTAAATTATTCCTATTTTAATTAAATCCACTCTTGACACCTAATTTGTCTTTTGAATACAGTGATTAACATTTTAAATTAATTCTCGAGTTGCATTGACAATTTTATAATTGATCGAACGCGGCGAGAATCCAAGAGGACCTTGTAAAAATTCGTGTCTTGTGTGTTAATTGTGTTTTTCTAGACGTTTGGAGATGTTAGAGAGAAAAAAAGAATAATTAATGATGATGATTCGAGGCGTGTATCAGGTGAAGTTTCGTAATTTTCCTGTGTATTTGGAAATGCTTGAATTGTATATTAGCATAAAAAAACAGTGATAGAAAATATATAACAATTTACCAATACATTTCTTAAAATAAGAAGTATGTTTAGATCTTAGGCTTTGAAAAGCATTAGTTTAGAGGTTCTTAACCTTTTTAAACTTGCTACCCATTTGACCCACAAGAAAACTGATTTTTTATCTCTAAAAATGTTATCTCATAAAACAAATCATGCAATTACAAACATTTTTTATTAATTACACTTACACAATTACAATTGGTATGTGCTGGGTGTCGGACTAAGATTTACTGGAGTATTTTTTTCCAAAATGTAACAAGGTCTTAATTTTAAAAAGTCACTTAGCCAGTCAGCCGGGAGGACTGCCCTCCTCTGAACCAAAATGTCCTTCGCAGCTACTGCGGAGAACGCAATTTGTCCTCTCTTTTGTTGTTATGTGTTGCCAATTTTTAAAGAATCGGTTTCTAAATTGGAGGCCAATTAAACCACATGTATCGGTCTTTTCAAACATTTAAAAGACTAAGATTAAAATTAACTCTAGAAAATATGAAAGGTTTTTTGGTTTTGAAGTTAGGAACATAATTAATGGTTATTTGAATCCAAATGAAAAAATAAAAATAGAAAATAATGTTTTACTTTTTTATGATAATGTTTTTAGCTACATTGAAAAAACTTGGATTATACCAATGATTTTATATTGGTTAAGTTGGAAAATATCTCTTTAGAACCCGATTCAGAAAATTGTTCTTCTTCTATTTTTTTGCAGTTTAATAGAGGAATCAAATTTACAATATAATGCAGTTAATTTAGACAAATTATTTGACGAAACTATGTTAGTTAAAGAACCTATTTTTAAAACAAATATTTGGCATTCTTACACAACTAGCTCTGATTTTAGCTGAAAATCCTTCTGTATTAGAGCTCTTGGAGTTTGCAGAAGCGATGGAAAACGGGTAGATGGAATGACCTTAATTCCGTGGAAATATGGAAAACAATTACTTTGGGACGCTACTTGCAGCCATACACTTGCAAAATCCTATCTGGACAAAACTTCTAATTTTGTAGGTGCGGCTGCTCGTATTGCCGAGAATAAAAAACATCTGAAATATAAAGAGCTTGAAGAACGCTTTATCTTGCTGTTGCTTTTGCTGTTGAAACTTTTGGTCCTTTGGGTGATGAGGCTAAGGGTTTTATTAATGAAATTTGCAAAAAAATACAATGCAAAAAATCTCGAAGTTTCATCATCCAAAGAATTGGTTTAGCTGTGCAACGGGGTAATGCAGCATCGATCCTAGGAACAATCCAGGAAGACCTAGGACTTGATGAAGTTTATAATGTTTAAATATAGATTAAGTTATCTATTTAATTTTAGAATATTGTATTGAATACCAAATGTATTTATAAGATTATATGTCTTTAACTTCATGTTCTTCAGCCAGCACAAAATTTACAAACTAGTTTATTTTGACAATATCCACATTAAATTAATATATTTGATATATGCCAAATATGGTCTATTTGTCAAAATATAAGTGGTAATTTTTACTGTAAGTCACATTTGGATGTTGGATAAAAAAGGATGTTAGAACTTTGGCACGAACCATGGACTGGACGCAAGTCTACATGTGAAATGACAGTTTTAGGGGTCTGAGAAGAAGTGGCCACTACGCCAGGCACTAACTCCAGGATCAAATAATGTTACCAATATACCAAATAAGTTACCTCCACCTGTGCATATTAAATTGGGACTAATAAAGAATTTTGTTAAAGCAATGGATCAGATTAAAACAGAGTTTTTGTATTTAAAACCAACATTTTCGAGAATTAGCGAAGCAAAAATTAAAAAGGGCAAATTTTTAAGTCCTTAAGAAGGAAAATTATTAAAAAATAAAGTATTTGGTAATATGCTAAATGAGAAGGGAATTACGAGCTTGGAGTTTGTGTGTGCTTGCTGATTATTGTGGATATTGTTAAGAGATAATCTAAAAATCGTAAAACATCGAAAATTACATTTAAAGGGGCATTTAGAATAATAACAATAAAGTACATCTGTCGTTATATTTTTCTAGAAAACAAAGTCTTGTAGCAAAAGAAAAACTATGCTTGATAGAAAAAAGTCTAAGGTCATATTTGGGTTATTTGGCAAGTTTTACATAATAATCCCATCATTTTGTACACTATGTACACTTACCAGTGTATTGACATAATAATTAATTCAAGTGCACACGCCTAAACGCAGTGCTTCTTAGCTATTTCGTTTGCTAATATTTAGTTCAACGCGCAATCCGTATTTATGTCGAATATTTAGTTATTATCTTTTTTTTTTAATCAAAATTTACGTCTTTCTAAGAAGACGTATAAAATGAACCATCATCCAAATTAGAAATTTCGCCGACACCCCACCGATGTAAAAATGTAAATTCGAAACCTAAAAAGAATTCTTCGGCGTTCCGCGGCCTTTTTGTACCATTAAAAACGGTTCTTTTAAAAAGATTTATAAATATGTAGGGCCGCAGCTCGACGGGACTATTATTGGGCCTGTCACTATTTATCAAAATACGTGCACATTGTTTAATTAATTATCGAAAAAGTTTTAGTGGAGAAGCTCAAATCACGTAAGTGTTTCTTTTTTCTGAATTAAAAGAATTGTAAGTTAGTTTTCAAGATTCTTCTTTTGTCTCTAAAAGATTTTAATAATCTGATATGTCTTATCAGTTCAAAAATTGAGAGAATAGATACTAACATGAAGAAAGCGATCTCAGCCTTTTGCTTCTGTATGTTTCTATAGGAGATTTTATTTTGATCTTTAGAACTTAGGTAGACTTAAGGCTTCACTTATCTTCCTTCATGCATCTGCGCCTTTGTTTTTATTGTGATAATTCTTGTCTTTAGCGTCCCACAAAACAGAATGATTTTTATATTTTTTAATCAAAGTAATTGACTATCCTTAATTCATGATATTTCGAAACCAGTCACCAAACACCTTTAATGCGAACTAAAAACTGACTGAGTATTGCTTCGCCCTGTATTGTCCATGCTCATTGTGACTCGGAAGTCTAGGCAAGGCAAGATTTGATGCGCATATGGTTCGCGAGGAAGATTTGCGCAATGTTAAGTCCACCTTAAGACGTTTTTGGACAAAACCATGCAAAATTAAGCTCTTACCGCCAAACGTGCTAAGCATGTATAGGGTACGATCACTATCATTGATTTGTCTTAGCGATTATATCAATATTTATTGCGTGATAAACGAACAAAAAATATCTGCATTGTTACAGTGGGGATTTTAAATCAACGATTATGATTAAATCTATTAAAAACTGTAAAAAAATAATTGATTTATAGAATGGGCAAATAAAAATATGCGGTTTCTATTCTATTTTGCAAAATATTGCGAGTTAGTACAGTGAATGAGGGGTTTGCCCTAGGAATTATAATGTACTGGTTCAATCGACTGAAAGTTGGACAGTAAGTAGAAACAAAGTTTATATTGTGACGTTGTGTAAGTTGTGTTTGATTTTTACCTAGGGGTGGAAGCAATTCCTTCTGGGTGGTGAAAAATAAAATATTGAAAATAACTTCGGAAATCGATAAAGGGACAAATTCTACGCAAAAAATTCTTAATAAACAATTTTTGATAAGTCAATGGTTTCTGAGGTATTCGTGATTGAAAATGGTCTATTTTTCATTAAAAAAAAAACACATTTTATAATAGTTTTTGTCGAATAAACTGGAAAATTTACACAATTTACAAAAAAATGTCGAAAAGAAAATCAGTTCACAAAAAAAAAAATGTTTGTTTTAATCCATTTATGTGCAATAGGTACTGAGATACGGCTGTTGAAGATAATTTTTATTCCTGCGGACATTAAATTACATGCATTTAACGGTTAATAAATAAAAAAATAGTTTTACAGAAAACTATGCTAAATATTTTTTAAAGTACTATGAAAAATTTTTAAAATGAACTTGATTTGAAGTCATTAGTATAAAAATTAACGAATGTATAACAAAAAAACATTTATTTCCTTTTTCTGACAAAAAATCACCACAAAAGCTGATGAATTTTTTGATGAATATGACATTAAAGATAATTCTTTAACAATTTTCTTTATTTATGTGTTAACAATGTAAACATTTTAAATAAAAAAAAACGGATTTTAACAAAAAAAATAATATTTTTGAAAATAACTGAAAAAAATAAAAAAGATGCAAAAAATATTCAACGGTAAAAAGAATTTTTTTTTATAGAATATTTTGTTTTTTTTATTTTTGTAAGATAAAAAATTAACGGAGATATGACTGATAGAAGTTTGCAGCTAAGAGAGAGAACCATGTTTCTGAAGCCGTTTAACCTCAAGAGTTTCAAAAACGACAAGTTAAAAAATATTTAATTTTACAGGACTTGTCGCTATTGAAATTCCCTGTAAAATGATTTTTAAATCAATTTAATAGCTTTAAAATTAAGAAAGTTAAAAACCAAGCGTATGTTCCCGGTACGATTTTTTGGAGCATTGTCTATATCTCTGTTTGTATGTGTTATATACAGGAATAATGTTATATTAATATTATTATAAACATATACGTGTATATACGAATATAATGTACAAAGAATATAAAAAAATATATAAGGAACATAAAATACTATTATTTTTCCTTTTTAATCTTTTGAAAAATGTCCCTATTAATTTCGAATCTATGTTTTTATATAAACTCCCGGACAAAAAAAAACCGGCACCCTGGATTTTTTGCTAAGTTTGATACTTTATAACTTTTTTGTTTTTAATCCGATTTTTACAATTCTTTTGCCATTTTATAGATAATTTAATTGGGAATGTGATGAATTTTTTCAATGATTGGTCATGTTCGATAGGGCGCTATTATACCGGGTGAATCAATGTGTGTTTTTTTGACCTAAGTTTTAAACACCCTGTGGAGATATTGGGGCTGTTATTTTTAATACTGACAATTTTTTGACAAAGTTACATGTAGTCCTAACATTTTCTTTTTTGACTCATTTCGTTATCTCTAGTTTTAGAAGAGATACGATGTTTTTAATAAAACTCTGCAAATTACGATATTTTATTTGATCACAAGTCATTTTTAAATCAAGTCAACTTATGTAATTGTTATAAGTATTAGACAGTGACAGCCCTCAAAATTGTTGTAATAGTTATTGGTGTCAGCATGGTGTTAACTATAACAGACGTAGCAAAAATTGTTGCTCTAATAGAGGAGGGTCATAATAAAAGTTATGTAGCTCGTACGTTGGGATTTCCAAGGGCCACAGTTCAAGATGCTTGGAATAGGTACTTGGAAACAGGAAATTTTACTAGACGGCAAGGATCTGATAGAAAGAGAAAAACGACTGCAGCTGACGATCGCTTCCTTGTGGTAAGATCTTTAAGAAACCGAAGGGCAACTTCCGTGACTTTAAAAAATGAGTTGCGAATGATACGTGGGGGTCAATATTAGTGTCAAAACGGTTCGAAGGAGGTTAAACGAAGCTGAGCTCTGTTCACGTAGGCCGGCAAAAAAACCAAGATTACTTCGGCATCATCGACGAGAACGGTTACGATTTGCCAGAGAACATTTAAACTGGACTGTGGAGCAGTGGAGTAATGTTCTCTTCACAGACGAGTCGAGGGTGTGTCTTCGGTCGCCGGATGGTCGTGAGCATGTATATAGGAGACCAAATGAAAGATTTGCCGAATGCACCATAACAGAGCTAACATCTTATCAAGGTGGTTCCGTTATGGTGTGGGCGGGTATTTCGACTGATGCACGAACTGAACTCATATTTGTGGATAATGGAGCACTAAATGCACATCGATACATTGAAGATATTCTTCAAGAGGCAATAGTTCCATTTGCTCCCTTAATCGGGGAACAATTTATACTAATGCATGATAATGTTAGGCCACATGTTGCACGGGTGGTAAATGAATATTTAGATGAGGTTGGAATTCGACGGTTAGACTGACCTGCATGTAGTCCGGATTTGAATCCAATTGAACATTTTTGGGATCAGTTGAAAAGAGCTGTTCGTCGTCGCCCTATGCAGCCAGACACTTTACAAGAGCTACGGATAGCACTTTCCCAAGAATATAATTTAATTCCCCAAGAAAGAATCGTCACACTTATTTACTCCTTACCTAGCAGAATGCGCGCTGTTATTGAAGCTAGAGGAGGTCATACATGTTACTAATTTTTTTTTTAACTTTAGTATTGTTTTAATTTAATTGTCTCTATAAAAATGCCTTTAAAACAGAGTTTTATTAAAAACATCGTATCTCTTCTAAAACTAGAGATAACGAAATGAGTCAAAAAAGAAAATGTTACGACTACATGTAACTTTATCAAAAAATTGTCAGTATTAAAAATAACTGCCCCAATATCTCTACAGGGTGTTTAAAACTTAGGTCAAAAAAACACACATTGATTCACCCGGTATAATAGTGTCCTATCGAACATGACCCATCATTGAAAAAATTCAGCACTTTCCCAATTAAATTATCTATAAAATGGCAAAAGAATTGTAAAAATCGGATTAAAAACAAAAAATTTATAAAGTATCAAACTTAGCAAAGAATCCAGGGTGCCGGTTTTTTTTTGTCCGGGAGTTTATATAAAGAGTCGTTTTTAAGAATTACAGCGATATAATAAACACTAAGTAATTACACTTTTTTTCTGTTGCTAGGGGTTGTTGTTAAGGGTTAAAACAATGCGATAAATTGTACTGTAAAAACTTAATAATAAATTATATTAAGGAACTTAAGTCCAAATTTTCATAAAACTTGAAATTGTACAAAAAAATCCGGAGGTTTTTTCCACATACACTGTACCAAGTTGTCTTAGAACTTTTTTTTGAAATATGAAAAATCTAATCACCCTCGACTGACATCAACCTGGCCTTTCATATAATGATGGATATTGGTACTATTTGTTCTTTCGAACTACACTATAAGAGAATTATAAAGCGAATCTAATGCGCTAGAAAAATATACAGGGTGGCATTTAAAAAAATAAATATCATTTACTTCTGGTTAAATCGGAAGTCGCAAATATAAGTTATTAAGTCCTAAAAGAGGGCCCCTATCCGCTATAGAAACCTTCCAAATTAAAAAAAAAATCATCAGCTGTTACATGCCTGCTGGGTCAGGTGTAAAGAAACAGTGGATATGTAATATCATTCTTCTAGTAAAAGTTATGGTGTATTCTATGATATAAGGACTCCTGTGAAAGAGATTCAATTTCATATATTTTAAATAAGAAAACTTAATTTATTAAAGATCTGTTATGACATTACACAATTTGGGGTTTCTCGTATATCAAAATGTGGGCTGTTTATTTTAATTTTAAACTAAAACAGGTAAAAATACAGATGAATGTCTGTTGTTTTAATTCAAAACCATATAAACGTGGTTTTCACCTATTTCTTAGTGTCGTAAAAAGATCGTAAGAAAGCTTTTAAAAGGTAATTAAATGTACCAATAAATCGTCTAGAGTTTTTTAATTTTTTTTATAAATAAAGCGACAATTTTTGATTAAATTCGACGCTTGTAATGTTAAAATCAAAATTCATATTGCCGAAAGTATTTACTCTAGCAACTTAAATTTTTTACTTTGATATAGTACAATCACTTGGCCTTAAGCTGGAATTATTTCGAAGTTTTAGCATTAGTAGTTCTTCTGTAAAATAATATCATGTATAAAAATGTCCTATTTTTCCGTAAAAATTCAAAAATTTTCAGACCTGATATAACAGTTTAACAAAAGTGTCAGCTCATATACTTTTCCGTTTAGGCTTGTTTTTTTTTTTGTTAAATGCGCGTCTTGAATTTGCCTGTCGATTTCTCTTTTTAAATTTTTGATTTGGGTTTTTATTTTCCGAAAATTTGTTTCCAAACCTTAATTTTTATAAAAAAAAAAACGAATTTTCGGCACAAAAATGGTCAAGATTAGATACATTTTTTTTGCTTAAAATCTTTCCGTTGACAAGCCCCAAAAAACTGCCTAAAAATGAGGTGCAACATTTTTGTTATTTCCACAAACAGCAAACACATAATCTTAAAACGTGCGGTAAAGATTGTTTAGAAGCAATCAAGGAATACGAATATTCTTTTTTAGAATTTTTAAACACATTTTCGGATCTCTGGAAAAATGGCTAAATAGAAAAATTTTGAGACTTATGCAAAAAAATGTATAATTTTTTTCGGAAGACATGGTCTTTTAGCATTTATTAAGGTGAAGATCCTAAAAACTTTCCAATCTATAATTTTTTTTCCAAAGCTGACACATTTTTTAGTAAACTATTGGTCAATTTTTATTTATTGATAAATACCCGTTATGTCAATAATGGTCGCTTTTACACAACCATTTTTTTGCACCAAAAGTATTCAGTGTCATTCGGGAAAATGGGTGAATTTTTTCAGAATTTTTGCATAAGTCTCAAAATTTTTCTATTTAGCCATTTTTCAAGAGTCCGAAAGTGTATGATTCTGAACAATTTTTGTTAAATCAAATTTTTTTCTGCACGTTTCTTAAGTTTGGCACACTGCGTCGTTACTCCTGGCCGTATGGAGGTAAGTAACACATGACATCGCCATTTGGGATACCCGTTCGTATTATTGAATGTAACACGCGGCCTGGCCACATGGAGGTAAGTTACACCTGGCATCGCCATTCAGAAAAGAGATACCTAAATACTTTATTAAAAAGGAGAAATAAGACAATTTTTTTTACCGACTTTAAAAAAGAAGAAGGTTCTTAATTCGCCCGCATGTATGTTTTTGTATGTTTGACGATTACTATTGGAAATTCATCCCCTAAGGGGCTAAATAGGGGGATGGTTTATCTTTGAAACAGTTTAAGTTAAGAATATATAATTTTTACTTTTATTTATAGTGCCTTTTGACAAATAAAGAACATTTTCTTTGTCAGCAAATTAGTCCGATAAAGAGCCGACAAGGACAACTTAAATATTTATAGGGGCAACAATAACCTTATTCTTAAGGCTTAGGCATAAACATGTTTATCATTACTTGCATCTACTTCTTTTTTATTTTTTAACTTGTAACGCAACAAATTATTTTTTTCTAAATAACAATAACCATCTGATAAACGCGACCAATCCATGATTAATAAAATCAAACAATACAATAAAATATGCTACCTTTGTAAAATCAAGAAGACAAATGACAGTGCATTTTTGATGTTTTCGCGGTAAAAGAGTCTAGTGCTAAGTAGCACTCGATATCGCCAGTAATATGACGTAGATTGGCCAGCACGCAGGTTACTTTCAAAATCACGACCGGCCTCCCGAATGGCGATGCCGCGTGTTACTTACCTCCATGCCTCCTGGCCTGACTGTACTCTTTCCAACCAATCCCATGCGACTAACTGCTCGTTTGTAAAATCTGGCAACTATGTTTTTTAAAAACAATCAGTTTATTTTATGCAATTATTATTAAGTGGCTAAAAAACAATCAGTAAATTCTGACGCTTGCGCGCTGTAAACTTTATTCGCGGGTTAAATACATGCGTTGTTGCCAGATTGTTTTAAGTGTATTTTTTTCACGAGTTTAATGATAATAATTTGTCATTAGTTATTAATTAATAGTTAAAAAACTGTATTGTTACAATCAGTGATACTAATTTTAAAAAATTCCTTAGTAGCTCTTTAATAATAGTTTAGTTTTTCATGAACATCGTAAGAAAATTTTAAGAGTTAAAATTATATATGTAAGTAAAAATCTTTTTCGTCATCCCGTATAGTACAATGTATAAGAGCCTTAACACTCTCTTTGCAATTAAATACCTCCGAAACTTTTTTGTTCATAAATTTCATTCTGCACCAATCGATGCAGATTTATTTAAATAATAATCGATATAAATTTCAAAAAAATCCTAAGAAAGTGCCTCTCGTGATACAACTACCTTATCAGCTTTTTTGGTTGACTTAGTAACTTGTACTACATTATTTAAATTTATTTAAAAAAACCAACGTTGCAACATCAGATGTATTCAAAAAAAATGTAAATAAATCTTCATTAAATACGTCACATTTTTAACACATTACATCAAATAACCGTTACACTTTTTATAATTTATTTATAATAAATAAATATTTATTATTCCACTTCTGTTATCTAAACAAGAGGTCTTCATCGGCGCCACACTTTTTTTATGGCTAAACATTTTTCATCTTAATTAATGCGGAAAAAATGGTCGCAATCGTTGTGCAATGACCATGGTACCATGGTACCAATTATCGTTAAAGACCCATCTGCCCAAAAATAGCGCGAGCTTGATGCTTCAATTTGGGTGGCCAATCTTTGATAAGTTCGTGTTTTTATATGAAGCTTCTGGTGTTGTGTATGATTTGATGAGAGACATAAATACTTTTTCTTTCACATAACTTTTTTTTAACATATATATATATATATATATATATATATATATATATATATATATATATATATATATATATATATATATATATATATATAAATAAATAATTATAATAATAATATCCGTGTTACCAGGTTATCCTCCATTGCCTCGAGGCACATGTGTATTAGTTTGAATTAATTTTTATATGGATCGGAGCTGGTATACTTACTTGTACCAAAAAAATTTTGTTATTAGCAAAATTTTTAATGGCCGAAATTACTTTTTTGCTTATATCTCCTTTAATACTTATTTTGACCTTTTTTATGGAGCTTATTAAAAGACATATTTTTTGTTTATTACATTTTTTGTAACTCTTTTAGTTTTTGAGATATTTATGTTTTTATTTTAAATTTAAATCGTTTATATCTCAAAAACTAAAAGGGCTACAAAAATTTTTATTAAAAAAACACTGACGTAGTTTTATTGGGCCATCAATTTTGATTATATACCTTTTTTTCTAAAATCAATAGTTTTTGAATTATAATAAAAAAACGATTTTTCACGATTTTTTTAAGGTAAAAAAATGCAATTTAAACCCTCTAAGCTGAGACAGCAGTGCCGCTTTAAATTGAGTATAGTTCATAGTAATATAAAAAAAATATTTCATGCGTATCTCCTATTGGCTTGGTTTTTTGCGGTGGCCTCCCGGACTAGTGTCACACATGTGTCAAGTTACATATTTATCGTTTAATACACTTTTGAGCTTAAATCCAAATGTGGCGTCTTTGGAGAGTTAAGAAATAAGTCGAAAAGATAAAATATAAACCAAATATTTCATTCAATAAAATATTAGCTGTTTTCAAGTCAAGTGTAACAAGTAAATCTTTTCCTCTATAATTTAAAGATAATTGCACTAATTCATTCATGTGGTAATTAATAAATCGAAAAATCTGCAATCCAAATAGTTGTTAAACCACAGCAAAAAAAAAAATACAAAAACCAAACCAATAGAAGAGGCGCGAATTCTCCACTATTTTAATTTGACACTTGATATAACCATTATTAACGCTCCTCCCAACTAGTGGCGATAGCGGTGGATACTGGGTACAAAATAATGACGTAGATACTGACGTCATAACACCTTTCCCTACGTTACCGCTTCACGCCAAAATAAACTGGTATGTTAACTGTCCTAACAATTTTCAACGCGGTATGTCGCCAAAATTTGTTTACAGATTTCTTGACAGCGTTTTAAACATATTTACAAGCTATCTGGATGGCTAGTAGGAATAGGCTAAGATAATATATAAGAAGGTATTCTAATCCTGCAATGCATGACGGGAAATGTGTCAAGCGGTCGCTCCGCCACGAGTGTGTCTTGCACACTAAAGTATTTCTATCTCAACTTCCGCAATAATAAAAATAAGAATGAAAATACTTTAGTGTGCAAGACACACTCGTGGTGGCGCGACCTCTTGACACATTTCCCATCATGCATTGCAGGATTAGAATACCTTCTAATATATTAGCTGTTTACGAACAACCACTTTTCTTACCTAAGTTAAAGTCAGTTTCTGACCAGAGCTAAGTTGTTTGATCGAACACGCAATTTGGGCTTGTCAAGTTACGGCTCCCGCGTTTTCATTTTCGACGTTAGTTTCGACCAAACGTTGGTTTTTTAACGTAAATCCATGCAAAACAATTTAAACATAACTTAATTCGAGTTATAAAACGTTAAAAAATGTCAAATTTTGCTCAACTTAGGTTAGCCAAGATATCTCAGACAGAAATCCGGGTACCTTAGCAGGGGCAAGGGGAGAGGTCAGATTCTGAATTCTGACTTAGCTGTGACAAATCGTACGGCCAACTAAGTTAGTTTCCCTCAACTTAGGTCAGAATTTGTGCTGTTTGTAAGCAGCTATTATCTTAGAATAGGCATTAAGCAATTTTTCGTAGACTACCAACCCCATTTAAGTTTATTTAATTTATTTTTCTTTCCACTCCTGCACTTAAAAATAGTTGTGGTTAGTTCTATATTAAAATAACCTTATGGTACAATTGTTTTTAAATAAAAATACTTTTTTTTTATAAAATTACAACAATCTAATTAAAAAAAAAATCGGTAAAAATGGATAAAAACTTGTAAATTTCAAAAAATTATATCTTTGTTAAATTTAAATAAAAATACTTTTAGCAACGCTTATTTTAAGGGTTTTTACGTTAGCCTTTTTTGTGCAGCAATGCCTATACCTATCTTGCAGCAAAAAAAATTTGTGGACAAAAATGATTAAAAAAATAATTTTTCGTTTATTTTTCTAAATCGTGTGCATTTATCTTACAATATTTTTTTTTATCTTTGGAAGTGCCAGTTTGTGAAAAACCTTAATCTTTATAAAAAAGCTCTTAAGGTAGTTGGGTCATGCAAGCAACATCTTAAGAAATCCTTCAAATTTTGAATATAAGTTATTAAATGTACAACACATGCTGGTAAAAATTTAAGAAGATTAACCCCGTCTAATACGAGATAATCGGATTAAAAATTGCAATTTGTATATGTAGCATGGAAGAAGCGTGGAAATGACAGGTTTATAATTTTGCCTTTGAAGGAGACTTACCATCCAGAAAACTAGTATAATAAAGTAAAATATATTTTGAATATTAAAAAAAAAAAAAATGAAAATTATTTACCACGTAGTTTGAACAAAAACTAATATTAATTACATCTTTTGGGGAAATATTTTTTCGGGTAGGGGTAGAGAAAGAGCTAAGTAGATGAATTGGCAACGTTGAACGAGTCCAAAGGGAGTAAAAGAAAAAACCGAAATTACCAAACGACTAAAAAAAAATTTAAAAATTTTTTTTTTTTTATTGAATAATAATAAGTATATATAATCATAAAAAGGGTTTATTACATTGTATTATGGGTTTATTAAAAATTTAATATGAAATACAGAATATATAGATAATATGTATATATATATATATATATATATATATATATATATATATATATATATATATATATATATATATAAATATATATATATATATATATATATATATATATATATATATATATATATATATATATATATATATATATATAAATATATATATATATATATATATATATATATATATATATATATATATATATATATATATATATATATATATATATATATATATATAGTATGTTAAAAAGTCTCTATCAAAATAAAACGTAAAAATTTAAAACTGGCTTTTTAATCAATAAAAATAATACCTATAACAATTAGCTCTTCTGTTTACTGTTATCGACAAATGTCAAAAATTTTGATTTTTATTTGCTAATATTTTATAAACATGTAATGTTTGTCAAGCCATTTCATTCTCCCATAGACGAGTGGGTATCACTTGGTACCTGATAGCTTTTAAAAACTTAGAATAGGAAAGTAAAATCTGTTTTTCTATTTTTAGGCAGTTTTTGCCAGTAAGCAGTCACAGGACTAAATTGTTAATTTTTAACTAACATTATTTTGAAAACGGGTAAATATTGATGAGGTTTTTTACAAAAAAATATTTAGAATTGGCCATATAATTCTAAAGTCGAAAAATTTTGTCGCATTTTGAGCCCACAGTGTATACACAAGGGAAACACTGTGGGCTAACACATCAAATATGTTCCACTTTTCCCCGGGGATTTCATATTGTATACATAATGTAAACTGAAAATTTAAATAATGTATTGTTTTTTTTAACCATTTTGGGATTTAGGTAAAATCCATGGATCTGGCCGGTAATCGCGGTGAATACTTACTACGTATTTATCATGGATTTGCTGTGTAAGCGCCGGGGTTTAGTAAGAAACCACTGTGGAAACACGGTGCTTTGAACAACTTCACTGTGAAAACATCGGGAAACCCCTTTTTTAAAGTTTTTCCATAAACACAGCGCTTCACAGTGACTTCATCGTGGGTTCAAGGATACAAGGGTAATTAATTACTTTGTAGGTATTATTATATGTATTATCAGTAAGTAACAATAAACCCAAAAAATACTCCTAACGCCGTTAATGACTGGCCCATAAAAATAAACATCAGCCTAGCAAAAAAAAATTTATAGACGACCAAATAAAATTACATATTTGCGCAAGCTATCTTCATAAATGAAAACTAAGCTGTCGTCGCCCGCCTGACGTATCCGACCCCGCCGTGCTCCGTCGGTTTGCCGCATTGCCAAATTCAAACAGCATTCCTCAATGAATTTAATTAACTTAAACGAAAAAAGATTAAAGGACTATAATATATTATTTTTAAAAAAAGACATATAAACCTAAATATTAGACCTGTATTTAAAAAATATGGGTTTAATATTTATTAAAAGAAAGCATAATGCTTAAAACTTAAAAATGATAAATTAAAAGTTTTAAAAAATTTGGGCAAAAACCCTTTTTGGTTGTTTAAACAAATTCGGTAAAAGTGAAGTGGACTGTATAGTTGAATCAATATGTAAAAATGAAAATTCGGTTCTCTTGAAAAAAAAACATAAAAAGTAGCCGAAAAGATTTAATTTGAACTAGCGACCGCCTTTGCTTTTTATAATGTGCCGCTTCCCGCATGTCGTAATAATATGGCCCATATAAAAAAGCCGAAATAAAAATTATAACTTTTTGCTACTTTTTTTTTGTTTTTTTTTTCTTTTTAAAGGCACCGAATTTACTTTTTTTAAAAATGATCCGACTATATGCCGAGTACGAAAATAAATATCCGACGTTGCCAGATTTTTATATACGCTAATTTATCGTAGTGCGATATGTAAGGTACAGTCATGTTAAAATATATTGACCTGCAAACCAGGGCATATGATATGGGTAGTAAGTCAAAACTTTGTGACTGGACTGTAGGGAAAGAACTACCTTAACATATTTTTGCTAAAAATACGTACATTTTGAGATAATTTAGAATTTTAAAAATGGTGACAAAACCCCATTTTTAAAAACGCAAGCCTAAATGTAATAGACATTGTATTTCTTTTTGTTAGGGACTTAAAACCATAATCCATCATTCAATTGCTTTTGCATATTTGTTTGTTATTACCCCGTTTATTTCGTTATAGTTTATAGCCTATAATTTTAATAGTGAAATCCACTATTTTAATATATGGACATTATTAAACGTAATGAAATGAAAAATTTGAAGTCTTAAAACTCTTTATTTTTGCAATATTAACCTTCTGGTTCTATACGATTTACTTGTTTACTGCTAGGAAGAAGAAAAAGACAAAAATACTTAGTTAATGGCAACTATTTTTAAAAAAGCCGGCATAATCCGATAAAATTTTATTAACTTATCAGTCACGTCATCTTTAACGACTATCGAAAACTTTCGAAAAGCTAGAGAAGCTACTAAAATTTATTATAGCGAAAATTGGCTGCCATGTTAGAAAATCAGTTTTATCGGAAAATTTACAAGTAATTGGGTTTTCGATGCAGCAAAACAAGCTTTTAGTATTAAAGTAGCTTTTAGCAGTAGATGGCTTAGATTTTCTGTGTGGTGGATGTTTTGGCTGAAACGAGAATTTTCTCTATACTGCACTATAAAGCTATTTTGGGAATTTTCTTTGTTATTAAGATATAAAAAAGCTCTTGAAAACTTCATGTGTTTACCAACTGTCATTGACATCTTTGGCAGGAACTTTGAAAAATTGATATGAAACATCAAAAAGTAAAGTTGGGAGTTAAAATGTCAAAAAAAGTTATAGGACAAAACTGTTTAACAGGTCCGTATGTAGGCGGTGGCGACATGGCCGACATGGCAGCCATGATTTTTTTTTCATTAGTTTTCATATTATTATTATTTTTTATTGACAAAATTATTCAAATAAATAAATTGAAACAGAACAATTTTATAACAAATTTTCAACTTACATACTTAATTTTATTACATAGGTCCACAGAAAAAAAGTGGTGTGTGCTGGTGTCGGACAAGGATTTTCTGTCGTATTTTTTTTTGCTGAACAAGAATCTAAAGTCAACATTGGGGGTCAAACAGCAAAAAATCGAGGAAAGGCGTAATTTTAAAAATTTACATTTTTCTTTTTATTTAAAACGTCAATATATCAAAAACTATAAAAGATAAACGATACTTTATATGACATAAAATATGTCAGACCTTTAATTAAAGTTATATAACATTTTTGTCTAAATGCAATATTTTTTGAGTTATAATCAAAAAACCGAATTTTCAAAATTTTTCAAGGTATAGGTACCCCAGGAAAAAAATTGAAAATATATTTTTTATTTTTGGATTTTTTCTGCAAATTTTAAGTGATTTGAAATTTAAATGAATAAAATAAATAATTTTTAATATAAAAACCCAAAAATCACATTTATATATTTTTTTCTATTTTGGACTGAATTTTTTTGTCAAAATTTCTTTTTCGTTTAAATCTCCTTTAATCAAATATAAGTTTTAAAGGTTCGTACAATACTGTAAAAATAACCCCTTTGCGGTCTTGTTGTATTTTCCGGTCCTAAGGCAGGTAAAAATGATTTTAATGCGCATATTATGTAAAAGAAAAGCAGGTACTGAGAAATGAGACGTGCTTGGTCATTTCTGGGAAAAAGTGTTTTAATAACTTCCTAAATAAAACGCAAAATAAGCATTCTCATCGATGTTACAAAAACTATGTCGACTTGTGATATTATTCCGTTTTTATTTCTTGCAGAATAAATCGGGCGGAATCGCAATAAAATCCTTTTTTACTTAAGGCAAAACTAGATTTATTTAATTAAATGCGAATTGGTCAGTAAATTTTTAAAAAATTGTTTTCTTTTAGTTTAATAACAGAACGGTTTTTATTAAGACAAAACATAGTCTAATATCTTAAAAACCTTTAAATATAACTTTTTATATAGATAATTTAAAAAGCTTTATTTTTTGTTAAATGACATTTTTTGTATCTCTTATACTTTATATAGTCGTAGTCCAAACATTCCGTGGTAGCAGGTTTCTGTCGGTAAATGTACCGTATTCGTTTTTTTGGTTTTTCTGGATGTTTGCGATCTGACCATCAATTTTGACTTCAGATTCGTGTTCAGCGGATAAAAATACACCAGAAAATCTTAGTTGGACACCCAGCACATACCACTTTTTTTGTGGACCTGTGTTATTTTTAAAATATTAAGACTAAAACCTGAAAACTTATCCTGATACCTACAGCAAGAATGAAACTCTTGGAATTTTTTAAATATTTAAAATGCGGATAAATTGATATTTTATAAATTGGTGGCAGCACTAGTTCTTTTTACTACTAATAGCTTTAAAAATTAAAATCAACATTTTTGAACTATTATGCGCTGTTGCGTTTTAAGACATCCATAAGCAACTCATGCTAAAGCATAGAGTATGACTCACTGATCTTAACTCTATAAAAAAGAAATTCTCGGATCAAAAAACTTTAAACCTACAAATTTGCACTTTAATTTCCGAATTTTAATGAAAATTTGACTCCGTTCAGTTGGACCAACTTATCTGTGTACACATCCTTCTTCTTCTTCTTTTTCTTCTTCCCTGGGAGCCGTCTTGATTAACTACCGGAGGGAGCGCAGCCTCATGGGCTTTTTGTACCTAATCTCCCATTGTCTTTTATACCAATCCTCCCATTAGTCTTGTTCCTTCTACAAGTCTGTATAACCCCGAGACTGGTTGGTTGATATATTCCTGTGGGCTCATTTCCGGTTGCCCAAATAATGCCCGTCTTTTGTGATTCAATGCTTTACATTCACACAGGATATGGTAGGCTGTTTCTTCCCCCTCGTCGCACATTCGGTCCTTTTTGGGTATATTTTTCATTAAATCGTGTTTCTTGAGGCCTGTTTACCTTAAGTATCCCATTTTAGCACGACCGAAACACATTTTCATCGATGAATTTTATATTTTACCAAAAAATCGGAGGTTCCAAGTAAAATTGTAGTGTGTTATCATCCAATGCGTTGTTCTTTATTTGCATTTGTTAAAAACGGTTATAAGGCTGCTGGGTGGCAGCGCAATTCGGATATTTGCCTTATTCTTCGCCCGCCGTGCCGTTTTAACCGATGCCGATGCTGGAAAATTGCTTTGCGTTTTTGCTGTAACTACAGATTTAAATGGTTGGTTTCTCAAAATATAAACTAAATTATTGTCTTGTTCTTGATTCTTTAGTTTGGGGCGACCACTTCCAGCTCTTCTCTCAAAGGAGTGTGTTTCCTGCCATTTTTTTTTAAACAAAATGAATAGTACTCCTTGGAATTGTAAGCTCTTCCGCCACATCCCTTTCTGGCCAACCTCTCTGCTCAATATAATGAATAATTAATACTTTTTGATCCAAAGTTAAGTTTGACATTTTAAAAAATATTTTTAGACACTGACAACGGACACCTGTTTCTTTATTAGGTTTTTCAACAGGTATTTATATTTAGTAGAATAAAAAACCTGTTACGAAAGGAAAAAAATGCCAAGATTTAATTGTTACTGACTTTTAATGCGTTTGAAGATAAAAAATATCATATACCGAAATTCAGGAACACAGCGAATATCCTTATGAGTGTTCACCAAAAACACGTGGGTGCAAAAAAAGGTGCGACCACAGTTTTGGACTCATGTTACATTATAAACAAACAAAGTGTTTGGTAATAACCTTTATTATTCTTACATCGTGTCGTTTTCCGCGGAGACAAAGGAGGTGAAAAATAGATCTACAATGGATTAAATGGATTTGGAAAACGATACCTTTTGTAAACCAGCTTGTAAAACATGAACCTAAAATTTTATTCAGTGTTCTGATTTCAACGTCATGAAGTTTTCATGGCTCGTTATTTAGGAAATTTCGTAATAAGGTTATTTATTTTTTTACTAAGGTTATGTAGGATAAGTCATAAATCGTAACATAGGCTCCTAGCGTCGCTAATGTCTAACTCGGTCTGTAACACACACACTACCGGACTTATAACGTAAATTACTATTTTCTCCAAGCGTGCAGAAAACTATACTTTTCCGCACTAATCAAGCAAAAAAAACCCCCCCGGGAAAATTTTTTTTTGGGCAAAAAAAAAAAAAAACTTTTTCTTTTTTAATTTTAAAAAACCCGCAGTCTTTTTTAACATTTTTAAATAAAATAAAATAATCCTAATGAACCAAATGTAAGTACATATTTTTTTATAAACCATATAAATTATCAAAAATTCATAGCGACCAACTAATTGTTTATCATATAT
>JAHBCN010016020.1:0-20027 GCA_019359885.1 Listronotus oregonensis
ATTATAAATAATATTTCCCTTTTAAAGGGTATTATAAATTTAAACCATAAAAAATTTTTAAAAAATTTTTTTAAAAAATTTAAATAAAAAAAAAATTTAAAAATTGATTTAGTTATATTTAAAAAACCCCAAATTTAAGACAAACTCAAACAAATGGTTTTTTTGCAAATTTTTTTTTACCATACTAGCTTATTAAATTAAATTCAATAAAAAATTTATAGTCTTTAAAATTTATACTTTATGGTTTTTGGGGAAAACCCCCAAAAAACCCTTTTAAAATTTTTTTATTACCTATTTTTTTTTAAAAACCCTTTTTTTTAAAAAGGGGGCAGGGTTGGGGGGGGTTATTTCTTGAGTATTAAGCATTGGGCATATAATATTTTGGCTAATTTTTTTAGTGGCATTTTAAAAATCCGTTTTTATTTTTGGTTTAAAAAAGTTGTTTTCGAGAATATAATTTTGCCCTAAACCGTAAATTAGATGCAAAACAGGTTTGAAAAATTTTATGAAACTTTAATCAGTAAGGGGCAATTAAACAAAATTTTAAAAAAAAAATTTTCTACAAAAAAAAACCCCAAAAATCATCAAAAAGGGATTTTTTTTAATGAAGAATTAAAAAAAAAGAAAAAAACTAGTGATTTTCAATCTCACCTATAGACAATATGAGGGGGGCCCCTAAGGGGAAAATATTTTGGGTCATGAAAGGGGGTTTTCCCTTTTGGATAAACTAAAAAGAAGCTAGAAAAGACAAACCCCAATAAAATATTACCCGTGCCACCCCCCAAAGATTTGTTTTAAAATGGGTTTTAAAACCCCCCCAAAATAGAAAAAAGACAAGTAGTAATGGAATCCACAGAGTACACACTTGGAGATTTATTACCTTAAAAAAATTTAAAAAAGATATAGGTTAGAAAACAGATCCATAATTTACCTTGATGAAACATTTTTCGATACACGACACAGTATCCAAAGGAGGGGTTTTTTTCCCCTTTAAAACTTTTAAACGAAAGCACCTTCAAATAAAGGAAAACGCATTACCATAATAACCTTTTGAAGACGGTTTGCCCCAAACTGCTTGCTGTTGTCTGCAAAAAAAATTTTTGGTTTTTCTAGTTTTTTGGTTTTAAAAAAATTTTAAAGGTTTTTTCAAATGAAAATTTTAAAAAAAGGGTTTTCCAAATTTTTTAAAATTTTTAAAAAAAATTTTTTAAAAAAAACGGGGCAAATTTTTAAAAGGGAATTCCTTTTTCCCCTTTAACCCCTTTAAAAATTTTTTTTTCCCCCATTTTTTTAATTTAATCTGGGATGACCCAATAATGAAACAGAATTAGTTTTTGATATTTAGTTTAAAAAATTAAAAATTTTATAAAAATGGGGTTATAAAAAATTCTTTTTTATTTTTAAATTTTTTTTAAAGAAATTTTTAAGATTATACTTACTTAAATAAACAAAAAATTTAAAAAAAACTTTTTTATTATTAAAGCCCCGTCCCTAATTTTTTGCCCTTTTAAAAACCCCACCGATCCGCAGTTTTATTGCTGTCGGCACGTAAATCCATAAATAAAAGGGAAAACTAACACGGTATACTTTGAGACAATTTTAAATAAAATTACCATTTAAAAAACCTTTAAACCAAAAAATCTTGTTTTAAAAAAACACAAGATCCCCAAATAACATAAGCAAAACCATACAAAATAGTTCAGTAAAAAAAATATGTGTAGACAGCGTGAGCAGGTACCTAAGCGATTTCTTGGGAAACTTGCCCCGGGTACTTGGGGAAAATTTTTCCCCTTTCAAATAAATAAAAAGGTTGTGAATTCGAAAAAAAATATATAAAAAAAAAGTTGTAAAAACTTAAAAAGCTTTTTTTTAAAAAAATCCCTACGATGCCCCTTTTTTTTAATATAAAACCCAAAAAAAACCCCAAGGTGGGACTTTTTTTTGGGCTCCCCCCCCCCTGGGGTTCGCCCCCCCAAATTTTTTGTGGGTTTTATCCCCAAGCCCCCCAAACCAGTTTCTAAGGGAAAAGGAAATGCTAACTCCCTACACTTTTTTGGGTCATTCGTTTTTTGGGGAAAAAATAAACAAAAAAAAATTGTTATTCAAAAATTCCTTGTAAATAATAAAAAATATTATATAAATGAAACGCCCAAAACCATTCCCCGACAAAAAAAAATCAAGCATATGAAAAAAAAAACCCGAATTTCACAATCAAAAAAATTAATATTTAATATTTTAATTAAAGAAATAAAATGGATTGCTTCTAATATTTTTAAAAGAAAAATTTTTTTAAAAATAGCCTAGAATAAAAAAGTGTATTTAAATAAACTGTGTGGTTAAAAAAAATTAATTTAAAAAAAACTTGGTTACCTTTGTTTTTTTCTGAGAGATCTCAGAAAACTTTTAAAAATTAATTTTTTTTTCTTCCCTTTTTTCTTTTGAAAATAATAAATTTACCTGTCACAACAGATTAAATATCTTTTTTTAAAATTATGTTAAAATTTTAAAAAAAAAACCTTTTTAAAATTCCCCAAATATTTATGGGACATTTTTTAAAAAATTTAAATTTTTTAAATTTTTAGTTAAGTGTTATTAAATTTTTTTTAAATTACATTTACTCAAAAAAATTTCGATAGACTGGTCCCGAGAAAGATTTTTAAATTGTCAGAGGTTTTTTTTAAATTTGTTTTGGGTGATCTGTAAACTTGTAAAGGTAAAAGTTTCCCCTTTAAAACAGGGTCTTTGATTATATTTACGTCGCCTCTGGAGCCTTTATTTTTAAAGATCGAAAAAATTTTTTATAAAAATTGTATGATTTTTTTTCCCCCTTATCTTTTCAAAGTATCAGTGAAAAAATATCTCGATAAAAAAAAGGAAAAATATAGGCAACTTCATCTTTTTTTTAAAAAAAACACCCCATATATTATGCGCTGCAACGAAAGATCTTTTTTTTTTGATTTCAAAAAATATACATTGATGATATTTGGGTGAACCGTTTTTTAAAAAATTTAAGCTTAAATTATAAAAAAATTGCAAAAAAAAATTTTTTTTTTTTTTATCAAAAATGGGGAAAAAAAGAATTGCTATGATTTATGTTTTTTTTTAAAAATGACGTCTCCATTTGTATAAAGTTGAAATTTATCATTTTTTAAAAAAATTAAAAAATTTTTTTTATTGTTTTTTTTAGGGTATTCAGAAGAACAAAAAAAAACCCATTTTGCGTCTTGTTTAAATTGATCCAAAATCAAAGGAAAAAGAAAAAAAATAAATTATAAATTTATACAACATAACAATTTTATTGTTTTTTTTTGGGTTTCTTGATATCCGAGTTTTTTTTTTTATTTATTATTTAAGCTAAAATATCTCAAAAACGGGGTTTTTCCCCAAATAAAATCAATGTATATATATTTGAAATCAGCAAAAAAAAGATCTTTCGTTGTAGCTCAAAAAGCAAGGGGGTTCCATTTTTAAAAAAAAAGAAGTTGGCTAAATTTTTTTCCCCCTTTTTTTTGGATATATTTTACTGATACTTTCAAAAGATAACATGGAAAAGGCCTACAATTTTTATATAAAAAAATTTTTTTATCTTAAAAAAAAAGGCCCAGAAGCAATAATAAATAAAAGACCCCTTTAAAAAATTTTTCCCCCTTTCCCCCAAGACAAAAACAGCCCCTTTTTAAAAAAGCCCCCAAAAATTTTTTTCCAAAAGTCTTATTTGATTGTAGTTTATTCATTTTGTTAATTACTTTTTTTTCGAACTAGAACAAGGTACGTCTTTCTCATTACAAAAAAACCCCGGCAAAAAAAAGAAATAAAATTTTTTTTCAAATAAATTTTTTAAAAAAGCTGTATCAGTGCACTTAAAGATATTTTCTTGTTAAAATATATTTTGAAAAACTATGAAGATAATTTTAAGAATAGCGTTTTAAATTTTTTTAAAATTTAAATTATGATAATACAATTATACTTTTGGTGATAATCTTCTGCATCAAATAAAAATAAATAAATTTGATTGTTTGTTTTTTTTAAAACAAGGGAAAAATTTTTTGTGTCTCCACCTCTTGGGCAAAAACTGCGGAATGCTACATGAGGTTTTAATAAGGACACATTACTGAAGGTTTTTAAAAACAAATTTTAAAGGGGAAATATTTTGTAGCACCCTATAAAAAATTACTTTAAAAAAATTTAAATTTGGTACGGGCGTATTCCCCCCCCTTTCCCCAAAAAGGGGGGGGGCCCCTTTTGAACACATCTGAACTGAACCTCGACTATTGGGGGCTTATCGTTATCTTTGGATTTTTAATTTTTGTTATCAAAAAGCAGTTGTAAGGTACAGGATGTGATGGGGGAAAACCTAAACCCCCTGGGGGTTTACAAAAATGGCCCTAAAATTGCAGTAAATTACGATTTTGTTTCGGAGGACCGTTTTAAACACCCCCAATATATTGCGGTCAAGTTTACACCATACCCAATATTTATTGTCAATTATACGTTTTTTTGGTTCTATTCATATTCATATGGGTAATGTAAGAAAGGGAATTTTTTTAAATTATAATCGTACTGGATCCTTTTTCCCCTATATTTTCAATATCTAAAAATTTTGGATTTATTTACTTTTTTGCTTATGTTTTATTTTGTTTTACGGTATTGGTAATAAATGTGCTAACTAACTTTAAAAAAAAAAAAATATATATTTTTTTCCCCCCTGGGGCCTAGACCGATAAAAATTTTGGCCTGACAAAATAATTTTGCCTCCTACTTTGGAAAAAGTAAAGGGGGGTTCCTCCCTTTTACTAAAAAACCCCCGGGTTTTTGGGCCCATGGAATTTGTAACTATTCAAAAAAAATTTTCTACTACTATCCCAAAGGTATGTTGCCCCCCAAGGGGGAAATTTTAAAAATAACATATAGCTGAAAATTTTTCCAAAAAGGCGTTATTGTGGGAGAGTTGTACACCCCCTTTTTAAAAAAACCCAAATTTTGGGAAGGAAAAAACCCCAAAGCGAAAAGGCGAAAAAAAAATTATAATCCCCTTGAGACAAAAATTTTCCGTCTTTTTGATGACTTTTCCCCCTAGTCTAAAACCCCTTGGGGGCGCCCCCTTTTTTTCTCCCCAAAAAAGGGCAAAAAATATTTTTATCAGATACCACGTCTTCATTAACGTTCGTAAACCACGCGCCCCCGGGGTTTTGGGGTTTTAAAATTTTTTTTCCAAAACCCTTTAAATTTTTTTTTTTTAACAATGTTCCCAAAAAATTGGAAAAGTTCATAAATTTTCCCCTCCCCTTTTTTTTTTCATTCCGGGGTAGATGGCAACAAAAAACGGGTGACTAGCAAGACGGGGGTCATCCCAATAAAAACCAAAACCGGGGCCCTTTGGGCCCAAAAAAACAGCACAAAAAGGGGCAAACCAGGTAATGAATCCGAGAAAAACACAATGAATACTGGGGAACCCCCCGTAAAAATGGGAAAGGAAGAAGCTTCATCCGGGGGACATCAAAAGAACGAAAAAAAATACTCAGACAAAGTGGGAAAAAAAAAACCAAAAACCCACAAGAAAAGGCTCATACAATGGGGACCCAATTTAAAAAAAAGTGCGACGGGGGGAAAAAAACAGCCTACCATATCCTGTGCGAATGTAAAGCATTGAATCCCCCAAAAAACAGGCATTATTTGGGAAACCCGGGAAAAAAAGCCCCAAAAAATATCAACCAACCAGTCCCCGGGGTTATACAGATTTTGGGGAAAAACAAGACTAAGGGAAAAGGGTTGATAAAAAAAATTTAAAAGATTGACCCCAAAAAAGGGGTGCGCTCCCCCTGGTAGTGAATTAGCCCCGGAAGGAAGAAGAAAAAGAAAAAAAAAATTTTTTGCGAATAAGAACAACCCCCCAGGGGTGGGTTTTTTTAGCTTACTTTTTTCATTTTTGACCTTTTTCCCTTCTCTTTTTTCCCCAAAAAAAAGTTTGACAGTAAACGTAATTTTATGACATAAGATAAAGTATACATATATGTAAAAAATCAAACCACTAACCCCCGGGGGTTTTTTTTAAACGATTACCCCCCCCCCTCCCCGGGGGGAAATGAAAATTGCCTCCACTGAGACCCCCCCCCTTTTTTTACCCTTTTTAAAATTTTTCCCAAAGTTTGGTTTTTTTAGATGGATATATACTTTTTCTAAAGGTTTGGTACAGTTGTCCATTTAAAATTTTTTTTTAAAAAAAATTTTCGTTTCCATAAGTCCCCCCCAAAAAGGTATGACCTTCAAAATATCCAAAAATTTTACAGTTGTGTCTTTCAGTCCATTTACGAAAAAGTTGATTCATCAGAAAAACAGATTTTTTTGGTCAAATGATGCTCTTCGGCAAGGGGGAAAAAAAAATTTTTTTTTTAAATCTAAAACAGGGGCAAAACCTGTTTCGTCATTGATGTGAGGATCTTCTTTTTTTAAAAAAATTAAAAATTTTTAAAAATGGCTGGCCTTAACAATTTGGTGTTTGGGTGAAAAAAAAAAAACCCTTTTTGCAGTCGCATATTAAATAACAATTTTTTTGCATTTAAAAAAAAATATATTAAGGACTCTGGAGCAGGTAGAAGTATTTGTGTGGTTGGTTCTAAAAAAATTATTAATAAGCTTTTAACCCCATTCTTCTGGGTTCAGTTGATTACCAAGTTTTCCTTGAACCTGAAAAAAATTCCCGATAAAATTTTTAAAAAAAAACCCGAGGTTGGGGGGAAAAAAAATAATTGCATCTTTTTTATTTCGAGTAAGTTTTGCAAAAGAAAAAGTAACGTAATTTATCTATCAAACTTTTGGGCTCCATTACTTGAAGAAACCGAATTTTGTGGGTAATTATGGTTTTTGGAATATTTTCAAAAATTTTGGGGAAAAAATTAAAAAATCTTGTTTTTTCAAATAATTTAAAAACCTTTTTTACCCCCCCCCAAAAATTTAAAAGGGGGTTTTATCACACCCCCGTCGTACCCCTAAAAAAAAAAATTTTTTTTTTCATTTAGGAAAAACCGATAAACTCAAATTTGAAAAAAATTTTCGATGATTAGTTGGGCGGTAGTAATACCGACAACCCCAAAATCTTCACCAACAATAACATTTGCATCATTTTTAAATTTTAAATTTATTAATTACTTTTTTATAATAAGTACATCCCCGTCATTGTCAGCGCCCCGCTGGCTTGACTTAAATTACTTCTTTGGGGAATTTTTTTCCTTTTTTTTTTGGGGGCCTTTAAAAAAGGGGAGCCCGGGGGCACTGTCACGTAGCCCTTTTTAGCAGTAGAAAATGTTGCTCAAGGTCACATGGCCCGAAAAGGGGAAATGAGTTTCTTTCATTTTTATTTTTTAATTTAATAATAATGTCCCCATATTATCGCCCCAAAGATGTTTGGGGTCTATTAATCAAAAAAGGGGTTTTTGACATCGTCGAGAATGGGGATAGCAAAGAATCAAAACATTGGGAAAAAAGGGGCCCCTTATTTTGGCGGCCCTGTGGGAAAATAAAAAATTTTCTTGCATTCTCAGCTGTGGACAGAGTCGTGCCAAAAGGGCAGAAGTTTTTTTATGGGGTTATTTTTCAGTTGAAAATTTTTTGTACAGATTTTATATTGGTTTTGACTGTTTTTCTATATTGTTTTTGGTTTGTGTTTAGTCGTGTAGTTTTAATTAGTCCTTAGTGTTAAAAAGACCAAAAAAAAGTGTTTTATGGGGGCTGTTATTTTCAACATGTTAAAGAACCCATTTTTTATGTCTTCCCGAAAAATTTAAAAAGGGGTTTTTAGATCCCGATCAAAAAAGGGAAAAAAAATTAATTTTAAAAAAAAGGGAAATTTTTAAAAAATGATATATCAATTGCTATTTTTTTAAAAAATATTTTTTTTTTTTAGCAGTTCCACAAAATTTTTTCACCATGGATAACACAAACACGGTTTTTAATTTTCCCCCCGTAACTCTTCACAACTCTGAATGTAGTTAAATTATTAGTAAGTAAATTGAAATTTTTTTTTGATTTTAATTATAGTTATTTGTTGGCCCAAAAAAAAAGAAAATCAATTTGACTTTTCTTTATAGAACGTTTTTTTTTTAAATTTAGGTATATGCATTAATGTACCTTCAGAATGTGTATTTAATATTTTTTTTTCCCCCCGTTTTGTACATTTTTTTTAAATTTGCGGTTGGGGTTTTTTCTTTAATTGTTTTAATTTTTTTGGATCTATCTAAAACCCCAAAATTTTTTTTGGGATATTATGTTGAAAAAATGTTTTAAAAAATAATTTATATTTTTTTTTTTTGCCTTTTTTTTAAATTTAAAATTAACTGATGTAAACCTACCTTGCATTGAAGAAGTTTTTGTTTTTTTTTGGGTGAAAAAGGGGGGCGAAGAACTTTTGGAAAAAATTTTGGGGGCCCAAAAAAGAACACGAGATCTAATTCTCTGTTTTTTTTTCCCCAAAGGGGGGCCAACCCCAAAAAAAAAAAAAGAAATTTTTTTGTTTTAAAAAAAGTAAATTTTAATGCCAAATGGTTTTTTGTTTTAGAATATGAAATGTAGTATACCACAAAATATTATTAAATAATACCACTAAGTACTGTGTTCTTTTCTTCCATATCTATTTAAAAAAAAAAAATTCAGTTTATTTTATTTAATTTTTTGCAAAATTTTTAAAAGTTTTTTTAGTGTTGTGTTTTTGAAACCAAAAAAAAGGGTTTTTTTTTTTTAAAAAAAATTTATTCACATTTTTTTTTTAAAATAATTATTTTATTGCCAAAGTGGGGAAAATTTTTTTTTTATTCTGCAATATCAAGATCTGCATGGTCCGTAAAAAAAAAAAAAAATAAAATAAATTAAAATTAATAGACAAAATTTTTATTTATAAATTCAAAAACATCGTCATAAATTCCCCCAAAAAAAAAAAAAATTTTTTTGGCCCCCCTATATGATTTATAGTTGGATATTTTTAAAACTTACAAAGATCTTTAAATACTTGTAAAAGACCATTTCTGATCCTGCACTTACGGGGAAAAACTTCCTTCCTGTCTTTCTTTTTATAGGTATTTTTTACGGCTTCTGCTTAGGATTGGCCAAAATATAATTCCTTTTCTGGCAGCTTTCCCCCAAAAAGGGAACATAACCCAAATTTTATATCTTTTAACAGTTCAATAGGGGGAAGAACTTTTTTTCTTCCGTTCCCCTTTTTTCCCCCGTTTAAGACTATGGAACCCCGCCCCGCAGAATTTAAAAATTTTTTTGGGGGGAAACTCCCCCCCCACTTCAGCCACCCACCGGGGGGGTTTATACTAAGGCCCTCAGCCTTCGCGGACTGTTCCCCAAAAAAAAAAAAAAATTAAAAACCCCCCAAAAAACTTTAAATTCTCTTTAAAAAATTTTTTTAAAAGTCGTAATATGGGGGTATTATTAAAGAAAAAAAAAGGGGGGTTTTAAAAAATTTTATCTTTTTTAAAAAAAGGGAAGTATCAGTTATAACAAATTAGCAATCATAAGTATTTTCTACATTTTAATTTTTTCTTTTTTTTAAAAAATTTAATGAAAAAATACCATTAAAAAAGGGACGCCATCGTCGTGTTGGGGGTTTAAATTTTTTAAATTTTTTAAAATACTTTTGGTCCAAATATTTTGAAATATAAATATTGTTTTCCAGTATAAATGGTTTTTTTTTTTCCCCCCAATTTTCGCCACTGTTCCCAAAAAAAAAATGGCCAAAAGGGGGGCCCCCTTGATGTCAAACCCCCCCTTTTTATTAAATAAACTTTTGGATGTATATAGACAGCGTGGGGGATGCGGGGCGACTGGTGTACCCCCGGCCCGCGTGCCCTCCCCCCCGTTGAAGATCCGGTTCAAATCCCCATTATCCGTTGGATTTTTTTTTTAGACCCTTTCCCCCCACAGAAGGCAAGGGCCCCAAAACTGTGGTTTTTTATGCCTAGTAAACCTCCATGTGCCTCAAAGGCATTGGGGATGGTCCCCATATCTGGGTTTAGTTGGTACCAACAAAGGATTTGTGCGAAAAACCCCCTTCATCTAAATGATAAAAATTTTTAAAAAAAAGAAGTCTTTTCATAGTATAGGAAAAAGGGGGGAAAAATTTAAAAAAAAATTTTTAAAAACTTTTTTTTTAGAAATTTTTTAAAATTTTTTGGGGGAAAAAAAAAGGGGGAAAATTTTTTTAAAAATTTTTTGCATAATCTGTTTATGCTATTTTTATTTTTAAAAAAAAAACGTTTCCCAAAAAAAACCAAAAAATTAGGTTTAAAAAAATTTTGGGGTTTTCAAAAAGGGGGTTTTTTCTGATGGTGGTCATGCGTCATGTTTTTATGTTTGTAAACGTCTTAACGACTACCGACTACGTCTTACCCTTACTTACGGAAATTTTAAAATTTGGGTTTTCCCTTTAATTCCATCATCCCCCCCCTTTTTTTATCTTAATGGGTTCTTATTTTAATACTTTTGCGGTTCTATCCCCAACGTCTTCAACTCCATAAAGGAAAATTATTTCTGTTCTTTCGGGGGAAATTTTTTTTTAAATTTTTTTTCAAACAACGATGTCAAAATGACAATCCTAACAATAATATTCAACTGGTTCTTAACGTCTTTAAAACTTGTGTTATTTGCCGTTCTGTATTCGGTAGCACCAAAAAAAAGGTGAAATAACATACACATATATGAGCCCAGAAATTTAAAACAGGCTTTATTTTTATCTCGAATAACGTCACACATTTTTTGCATTTGATAAAATAAATTATTCGAACTCCCATAAACTCTTTATTATTAACACATCTTTTTCTTCCAACTTGCTTCTTTGTCGACCGATTTGAAATAAAGCACCCGTTTCCAGAATTGTCCCAATCTAAGAAGAAATCTAGTTTCCATTAATTAACAAAAAAAAAAATGATTCTGTTTAGTCCAGAAGAACCCTTTTAATTTCTCAGGCAAATTATTTAAAAAAATTATTAACCCCAATTAAATAATTTTATATTTTTTAAATTTCCCCATGAATAAACTTTTTTTTTAAAAATTAGTAATTTTGGGCTGGTCCCCAAAACACACAGGGCAAATCTTTTTTTTTTTAAACAAACCCTTTTTAACTCTTTACCCTAGAATCAAAAAACCTGACCTTTAGGTTTTAAAATGTAACTGAAATTTACTTATTATTTTTAAAATGGTTTATCTGGCCATTCAATTGGGTATCATCCTTTATATTTAATAAAATAAATCAATGGATGCTTTCACTGCTAAAAATTTTGTCAAAAAAAGCCCTTATTTTTTCATTTGATGTTTTCAGGTAATAAGTGCTAGAGTAAATTAAAACACATCTTTTTAACGTTTGAGGATTATTTTGGGATATCGCCAAACCCCACTAGTATTCAAATACTAGTGAGTATACTTTTAAATTTTTTTTTGGAGGATGTTTGATGAGGACACAGAAAAAAAAGGGAAAAGGGGAAAAATGATTGATCTTTAAAAAAGATTGAAGGGGCCCATCAAGTACCAAAAATTAAAAAATTTAATTTTTTGGATATCTTAGATGGGGACCAACAAAGATTTTTGAACGAATATTAGAAGGAAAAAACGAGCTACTAGCAAATCAGAATGAGAACTTTTTATTTGAATCCAATTTTTCCCATAATCCCCCAAGGTTAACATAAAAATATATATTTTTTTGTACAATGCTCCCCCGGCTCCAGAACTTATTTAATTTCTTTTGGGATTTTTACCGAAGGGTCTTTAAAATTAATTTTTTTTCATTTAAAGTGTAAATGTTTTCTTAAAGTGGATACTATGTTATTAATAAATTGCATCAAATAAATAAAACATGATTGTCCCCAGGCGGTGTATCAAGACCCAAATAAAAAAATTAAATGTTTCAATTAAATTTTTTTTTCCCATGTAACTAGCTTTTTGGGTTTTCCCAAAATAAAGAAAAACTTTTTTGTTTTGATTTTGCTTTTATTATTTTAAACCCAAAAATGAAAATTTTTTAAACATTTTGGGTAAATGAGAGAACATAATTAAACTTGTAAAAATTTGACTGGTAAAAGAAACCCGGGCTTTTTTGGTATAATTTTTTTTTTAAAAGGAAAAATAAACTAATTTTAATTCTCTCTAATAAAAAAACACTTTTATTTTTTTTACACTGTATAGTTTAAACCCCCCTTTTTTATTTTTAGATTGAAATGATTTTTAAAAAATTTTTTTCTTAATAAAGTTTATACCTATCTTCAATTTTTGAAGCTATTTGAGTTTATAATATAATTGAATATAATAATAAAAATCATCTAAAAATTTTAATAAAAATAGCTCCCAAAAGTAACAAACTTTACAAAATTAAAAAAAATTTTTTCAGTATTAAAAAAAAAAAAAGAAAACTTACAGGTATAAGAAAAATTTAAAAGTAAAATTAATTTCTATAAATGTGGTAAAAAATTACAAAAAGGGGTTTCCCTTACCTCCCAATAAAAAATTTTTGTTCGAATCTATTCTCCATTTTCAAGTATACCTGGGGTTTTTTTTACATTAAACCCGTAATCCGCTTTTGAAGATCTTGGGGGGGAATCGGGTTTCTTTAAAAATTTGGGCTTTTTAAATCCCCCAAAAAAAAATCTAAATGATTTAGGTCCAGAGATCTGGGGCCCCATAGGTTCTGCCGACCCATTGATTGGGAAATGGTTGTCTTTTCGTTCGGGACCCAAATAGTGCGGTGGTGCACCATCTTTTAAAAATGAATATTATTTTCATTAAATTAACGTCATTTTCTATGGTTTTGGTAATTTTAACATGTCCAAGTACGTCTTTTTGTTAAGTGAAAAAGGAAAAAAAATTATTTTTGCAGGATCTGCAGTGTCTAAAAAACAAATGTGGTTCGAATCATAAAATCGACAATTATGTCTACAGCAATCAAAAAAAGGGGCGTCCCCTAAAAAAAAAAAAACAAATTTTAAATTAAACAGTTTTGGGTTTTGTTTAAAACCCTTTGGGGACATTAATTCGAAAAACTCCAACCTTTTATCAAATTGTCTTCATTAAGCTCAATAAGTTATATCTTGTATGGGTGAAATTTATTGTTTTTTTAAAATTCTTTGTACTGTTGAGCGTGTAAATCCTGAAGAAGTGCTACTTTCCCAAAACTGCTATTTCTGCCCCATTATTAAAGTCTTAAATTGGTTGGTCAATTTTTGATAAACTCAAATAGCTTCACAATGATTAAAGATAGGAATAAACTTTATTGACAAAAGTTACTAAAAAAGTCATGGAGAATCTAAAAAAAAAATGGGGTTTCCATTTAAAAATCTTAAAACGTAACGCAATATCTTTTTTTTGGACCACCCCCTTTTTATACAAGTTTAGTAAAAGACGTCCCCCAAAATCAAAATGGACGTATCCCAAACGTTTTCCAAAAAATACCAGGAGTTCAGGGTTCAAAAGGGGGCGACCTTTTCGTTGGGCCACCCCCATAAATAAAATATGCAGGCAAATGGTTATTCTGGCAAATGGCTTTGATTTTCAAATAAAAATTTTTCCTTGGCAAAGGGGAAAGAAAATTCTTTCTTTTTTAAAAAACCCTTTACCTGAAAAATGGCTTTTTCCTAGTCCTTGTTAGGCAAATGACTTTTATGTCATTTTATAAACGTACATATTTTTTTGTTTGGTTATGTGTACAGTGTGTATTGCTGTTCCCAATTTTTAAAACCTTTTTGTGACTAGGTAAAAATTAATATTAAGATTCTCTTATTGTTTCAAAAAATTTTTTTGTGTTTTATAACATAACTTTTGCAATCTTAAAACTGGTTAAAAAAAAATTACGTTTAAATTTACAAATTTATAATTATTTGGGGTTTTTGGTTATGTATAGGTAATCCCTGCAATCTATAGGTTTTTTTTGCCAGGAAAAAGGTTTATGTTTGAGGTTTTCAAAAAATTTGGGTATTCAAAAAAAAAATTTTATAAATGCCCTTTAAAAATTTAAACCCAATCACTAATTTTTTTTTTTGCTTAAAAATTATTATCTTCTGTATGGCCCGGCCGACCGCGGTTTATGTTTTAAAGTGAACTTAGGGGCTTATTTCACACATTTGCGTCTACGCAGCAGTTTACAAATTTATCCATTCTGGATCTCTCAATTCATTTGACATTTATTCCAAAAAAAACTTGATGGAACCAATGTTTTCCCTGCGGGTTTGGGCTAGTGGTTAGAGTTACCAGCTATTGGTCGACTGGTCTGGGTTCCCAGGCTCATGCGGGGCTTTGCCTTTTGCGTTTGGATTAGTTTGGGGGGTTTTTTTCCTTTAAATTTTTTTTTCAAGACGATTTAAAAAACATTGTATAGTAAGTTGCCTACATCCCCTTTGGGTAAAATTTTTAAGCTGCTGGGAGCCGCAAGTGATTCACACTAACCAAGGTTCCCAAAAAAATGGTCATTATTAAAATTCCCCTGGTTAAAAGGGTTTTTTGATTGTATAGCTGTTTTTATTTTTTCAGACAACGTGGTAGATAAAAAATAATATTTTTGCAGCTAAATGCCATATATGAAAACAACAACTAAAAACCTTGGAACTTAAAAAATTAATAAAGTTATTGATGTTTTAAAAACTTATCAATCAAAAAAATACAAACAATACCAAAAGATGTCTAGCCAAGAAAAATATTACGGCATGAAATATATCTTCTTGAAATATCGGGCGCTTTGAAAATTGTTTTAAAACCAAAGTCTGTGGGTGATGAGAACCCTGATTTATGTTGCTGCAATCGAAGATTTTTTTTACGGGTTGATGATCAACAAAAAGGCAACAGGTTATGGGGGACGAGATAAAATGCTTTATAATTTAAAAAAATATAATATCCCTAGAATGGCTGTTGAGTTATATGGAAAATTGTGCAAAACATGAAATTTTAAATTTAAAAAAAAAAAACACAAAAACATGCCGGTTTAGTTGTAAAGCCAATTATATCTAAAGTTTTAATGTCAGAGGAAAAGTCGTTTTTAAAGTTTTCAATCTGGCGCCAAGGGGAGGGACAAATGGTTTTTAAACTACCGGATCATTCTAAAAAATTTCTCTTTTGTTAAAGTGAACTCTAAAAATTTTTCTCGAACAAGGCCCCCGTTTTTGGGAGGTGTTAATGGACGAGAATTTACTGGGGGGGTGATAAAGGAGGTAGTTTTTTTATGGCCCCAATGCAAAATCAACATGGACGCCCCGGGGCCCCCTCAACCGGGATAAAGTAAAACGGAAAAATCAGGACCTTAAACATGCTAAGAATTTGGAGGGAAAAAAATAAATGTTTCGTTGGTCAGTTGTCTGTTATTTCGTTCGTGGCAAAAAAATACCTCATTTCTTTTCCTTATTGGGAGGTCCCTAAAGTCTCTCTGGAAAACGGGAACCCAAAAGTTGGGCTTGGATCCACGAATTTGCGATAAAGTTTAAAATTGGACCAATGGACTTAGCAATTTTAAAAAGTTAAAAAGGTTTTAAAATTTTAACAAAACGTGATTGTCAGTTTTTTAAAATGTTTTTTTGTAGGCAATCTGTCAAAATCAACATTTTTTAAACATTCTAAACCGTTTTCTTTTTTTCCATTTAAATCTTAAATTTAACAACGCGATCATCCTCGTTTGTTCCAAAATTTGATAAAGGACCATTAGATAGAAAAAATTTTGGGGTTTTTAATACTTGATAAACAAAATGGCGTCTATCGTATATGTAAAAAAACGGGTGTTTTAAAAAAAGCGGGTTTTCCCGGGGTGCCCAAAGCCCATTTCAAGTTAAATTTTAAATTTTAATAAATTTCAAAAACCCTTTAATTTCAGTAAAAAGCCTCCCCCGGGGAGCAGTCGATGTTTTCTGGGCAAGGATTTTCAAAATGTAAATTAAAAACCATCAAAACTCAATGTAATACAAATCAGTCTTGGTTTTAGATCAAAAATCAAAAGCAACGGGTGTCAAATTTTAGCAATCCGTAAAACAAATAATTTATATTTTTTTTAAAAAATAAATGTCAATAAATAATGGCGTTTGTTATTTTAGAAGATATTTCCATTTCTATCTTAAATATAAAATATATACAATTTAGGATACAAAAATACGTAAATATGACAAAAATTTTTGGGGGTTTAAATTTGACGTTTGGCTCCCGCCCTGTTTATAAAAAAAAAAATTTAAAAAAATTTTAAAAAATCAAAAATGCCCTTTTATAAATTATTTTTTAAATTTTATTTAGTAGGTAAAGTAGTATTTCTAAAAGGGAAGATATAAAAAAAATTTTTTAAGAAAAAGTTGTTTAGAATAAAATTATGCCCGAATACCGGAATTTTATAAAACCTAAGGGCTTTGATTTTAAAGTTTTAAAATTTTTTCTTATTTTTAAAAGAATAAAAAAATTAAAATTTGGGACCCCCAAAATAAAAAAAAAAAAAAGGGCCCTTTTTTAAAAATTTTTTTTGGGGTTTTTAACCCCTTTTTTTTTACTTTTTCTTTTAAAATACCTCTCATAAAATTTTTAAAAAAAAACATCAAACATGTTTGAAAAAAAAAAAAGTAATTTTTTTAAAAAATACCAAAAACCCCCAAAAAATTTTTTTTAAAATTTCACCCAAAATTTTTTTATATATATATATATATATATATATAAAAAATTTTTTTTATATATATATATATATATATATATATATATTTTTTTTATATATATAAAATAAAATATATATATATATATATATATATATATATATATAAATATATATATATATATATATTAATGTGTGTTATTATTATATAAAAATGTTAAAAATTTTTAAAGGAAACAAAAAGTTGGGAAAAAATTTTAGGTCTAACTATTTTTCTATATTTTAGTTAAAATTTTCCAAAATCAATTTTCAGGGTTTTAAAATTATTTTTTTTGGGTCAAATATCTTTCTTTTCACTTTTTTTGAAAATTTAGGAACTCAAACAGTACCCCCCCACTTTAAAGGGGATGGAATTGCCCCCCGTTTTCTTTCTAAAAAAAAAAATGATCAGATATCAACAGATAAACATCAGTATGAACTAACGGGGAAAAAAAAAAGGGGGGTGTACCTATTACTTTTATTAAAAAAATACCCTTTTTTTTGAAGGGGGTTTTTGAAAAAACAGAAACAAATTTTATAACGAGAAAAAAACAATTTAAAATTTAAAAAAGCCAAAAACCCCAAAAAATTTTTGGGTTTTTAAAAATTTTTTTTTTACCAATATCTTTTAATACTTAAGATCTGGTTATTTTTCCATTTTAAAAAAAATTTTTGAATAAAAATCAACGTTTTTTTATTTGGTCTTGACTTCGTTCGTTTTTTTTTTTTTTATAACAAATTTTTTTTTAAGTATTTTATTTTACCTAACCCTTCAACTTATCCACCCTAACTAAAAGTGACACAAACTAAAAAAAAAAAATTTTAAATTTTCACATGAAACTGTTCCCCTAAAAAGAAAACTTAATAAGGGTTGATTAGTGTTAGAAAAAAAAACTGATTTTTTTGTTTAAATTTAAAAATTTTTATAATTTTTTTTTTTAATGTTAATTATATCCAGTAAATTTAAAAATTTCCTTGAGCTTCTTTTTTTTAGAATTTCAATATTCCGTTTATCGGTTTTTCAAAGGGTTTTTAAAAAAAATTTAACTATATTTTCTATCGGATGACGTCAGTATCTCAATTTCCAAAAATTGGCAATTTTTTCCTGTCCCCTTTAAGTTTTTTTATAGTTTTTTTGAAAATTTTTAAAGGGAAAATTTTTGGGGAAAAAAGAAATATACCCATTTTTAGGACCGATAGCAAAGTTTCAAAAAACCCCTTTAAAAATTAAAAAAAAAAACTTGTAGCCTTTGAATCACTGTTTGAAATTGGAGGGGTGAAGGGTTTTCCCCCCCCAAGTTACAGTTAGTTTTTCCCAAAAATAAAGGGGCCAAGCTACAAAAATTGTTTTTATTGAAAAGGTAAAACTAAAGAGGCCATATTGTGGCTTTTCTCAAAAAAAAAATCTCATCTTGTGTTTTCTTTGCCCGACCCTTAAGGACACATAAAAAATTTTTAAAAATTAAAAAAAATAGTTAAAAAAATATTTTCATATTGGTTTTCCCAAACCATTTTTAATATTTTTCAAAAAAAAAGGTTTTGTATTCTTTTTTTAGTAAAAAAAGAAAAATTTTTTCCCATGGGGGAAATTTGCGGAAATTAGAAAATAAAAAGGTACCAAAAAATTTCTAAAAGTTACAACACAAATTTTTTTTGAAATAAACAATTATAACACTGTTTTACATGAAGGAAGTTTTTGAGTGGTGGTAATAAAAACAGGATGTCGACTTTTTGTGTTTTGGTTTTAGGTTTTTTTGGTTTTTCTATTTTCCCAATTTAAATCAAAATTTTTTATCTTAAAATTTTATTTTCTATTTTTACCAAAAAAAAAGATAAAATTTTTTTATCAAAAATATTAAAAAAAATTTGGGCGTTTTTAAAAAGAAATTTAAAAAATTTGGGGGCCCCGTTGAAAATTTTTTTCCCTTTTTCCTTTTTGTTTCCCTTTAAAATTTTTTTTCCCAAGTTTTCCCAAAATATTTTTTTTTTAAAAAAGGGGAAAACCACAAATATGGCCCTGTTGGTCCTCGTTTCCTAATTCCCAAGACTTAAAGGAAACCCGGGTTTTCGGGACCTGGATTATTATTTTAACAAAAAAAAATCAAAAAGACCCCAACAATTTGGTTGCCCAAAAACGTCTGGAAAAAAAAGTTTATTTTAGGTAATAAGAATCACAATAAAAAAATAAAATTTCCAAAAAAAAAGTACAGCCATAGTGGCTAAAAAGGGTGTGGTCCTCGGTCGGGGCCCTTTTAAACCCAGACACAAACCCCAAGGAAAACATGCAGCTGGTGGAAAGGCAGCGCATCGATTAGGGGGCCTCCCCTTTGGGGTTTGGGGACAATTTCGGGGGAAAAAATTTAATTAAATGGGTGTCCCCCCGAAATTTGGGGAATCTCCGGTCTTATAGAAAACCTAAAAATATTTGACAAATTTCCTTTAAAAATTTTTTAAACCGACCCTCCCCCGGAGATACAGGTGCAAAACAGTTTTTTTTAAACGTTTTTTTTTAATAACTTTTAAAAAACTGGGCTTATTTTATTTTTAATATTATGGGTTGGGTTTTGGTTGTTGAAAAACCCTTTAAAAATATTTAACTTATTTAGTTTCCAGGGGGCGGACTAGCTCTGACACAATAATAACAATTCTTTTTAAAACCCTGATAAAGGGCCAAAAACTACTATTTTTTAAATAAACTTTAACCTTAAAAAAAAAAATATTTTGATTGACATCGATAAAATAACTGTTTCAGAAATAAAATATCATAGTTGGAAAATTTTTTAATTTTACAAAAATTTTTCTAATTGTACGTCAATATTTAAGAAACAATTTTTTTTGGGGATTTTTTAAAAAAAATTTTTTTATTAATATCTATAATACCACTTTAAAAATATTTTTTTGAAATTCCCTGTATCATGTATCAAAAACATTTTTCCCCCATTTTTTTTTTCCACTAGTGGGGTTTTTACCAAATTTAACCTGCCCCATTTTTGGGAGAATTTGGGGGTTTACCCACTGATTTTTCTTAAAAAAAAAAATATTTTAAAAATTTTTTTTAACAAATTGTTATTTATTTTTTTTTAATCCGGTTTTTTTTTTTCAAAAATAAAAACCTTTTCTGAAATTATAACAATAAACGGGAAAAAACATCCCCGCAGAAAAAATACAGTTTTTTTTCAGGGGAAAAAAGTACGTCGGAAATAAAAAAAAAAATAAAATTTGTTATCATGATTTTATTTTTGTCCGACATACTTTTTACATAAAAAATTTAAAACTAAATTTAAAAAAAAGTGGTATAGTATTTTTTAAAATATAAAAAAATAAAAAAAAATCTGGGCTGCTTTTAATTTCAGTAAAAGCCCTCAAATTAAATATTTTATGGTACTTTTAAAGGGGGGTT
>JAHBCN010016021.1:0-20035 GCA_019359885.1 Listronotus oregonensis
AACATGAATCCTGTGGTGTACTTCTCATGGAAGGGTCGCCATGTGGTGTACTTCTGCTTTGTACTTGGTTCGTAGTATCTGGTACACGTCAAGAAGTCAAACAAGAGACTTTGTATAAAACATACTTTAATATAAATATATAAAAAATGGTATAAAACTTATCTTACTGCATCTAAATATATCTAATCGTATCTAAACGTATCTAATGGTATCTCATCTTACTGTGTATAAATCAAGTTATTATATACATATTTAAACATTAAACAAACATCAATTACTATACACAGTTTACAATAATATATCAGTCTTGTTATATAAACTAATATTAAATAATAACATAACATAAAATATCTCTTATTAACCTTCACGGTCAATGGCTTGATACGTGCAATAGACTGATGACCTAACAAGTACTAAGATTATATCTTAGCCTTTTGTTTCAACCATATCCATTACACCTTCCCCGCAAAAGTTGAAAAAAAAATGTTTTCTGAACTTTTTTTTTTCATTCTACTATCTTATATACTACGTACAATTTAAAACTTAAAAATAAGGTTTAATAATATTTTTATGTACTACCTTAGGCTTATTATTTACATTTAAAACTACATTGGTATTCTTAATATCTAAAATTTTAAATGGACCTTTAAACAAAGGTGCTAATTTATTTTCTACATTTTTGTTTTCTATTAGGACCATGTCTCCGATTTTATAATTATAGCTATTGCATCTTTTATTGGAGTTTACGCGCTTAGTTTTTGAAACAATTAAGTTATTTCTTGCGTCATTCCACGCAGTCTGCAATCTAAATTTTAACTCAAATGGGTAATCCTCAAAATTATAAATAGGATCGATTTGATTAGTAAGGTTTGACGGGATTTTGCTTATTTTACCAAATACAAGCTCGTATGGTGTATAGCGTGTTGAGGTGTTTACCGTGTTGTTATATGAAAAACACCAATACGATACCCAGTCGCTCCAATTACTTTCTTTATATTTTGACAATTGCATACGCAAATACGCACCCAAATGTTTATGTGAGTTTTCCAGACCTCCAAGCGTTTCATGATGGTATGCTGTAGAATTTAACTGTTGGATCCCTAATAGTTTACAAGCTTCCTTAAACGTGCTAGACATAACTTCCAAACCTTGGTCCGTTAGGATTTCACAAGGTATCCCATATCGTAGTATAAAATTTTCTACGAATGCCTTTGCTACTGTTTTAGCTTCCTTATCCTCTATTGGATATCCTTCCACAAACTTTGTTAAGTCGCACTGAAGCGTCAAAATGTATTTTTTATTTTGGCTATCCTCAGGTAGAGGGCCTACAAGGTCAAGTACAACCTTTTCGAATGCTGATTTAGCCGTACTTGTTATTACCATTGGTACCTTCTTCGGATTTGAATGCTTATACCTTTGGCAATTATCACAGTTTTTGACAAAGTGGCTTACGTCTCCTTTGAGACCTGCCCAAAAATATCGTTTCCTTATATTGTTGTACATGCGTTGTACACCCGCATGACCACCTGTTGGTAACGTGTGAAAATCATTTAAGATTATATGTCTTAATTTTTTATCTGTTATACGTTCCGCATCCCGAACTATATTTATTTTTATAGTCAGTTCTAACATATGCGATTTACATTTACTTAGTAAATTTAAAAATTCTGCACTTTGTGCATTTTTTAATATATATATTTCCGGAATATTATTTTCTATGCACCATTTGTCCAGATGTCTCAACGATGTACCTAAGTCATACGCTGATCGACTGTTCTGGTAAAAATACATAGTTTGTGAATTCACATTGTAAATAAAATTATCACAGTACTGGTAAAATTGCAATTTTTTAAGTTTTGCAAACTCTGTTTTAGACACTATTTTTAATTCAATCGTGTCATTGGGACGTTTTAAAACCTCGGCTACAACAGGGTGATCAAGCCTATCGCCTCCGGTCTGTACGTCTTTTGTCTCCACGGTTGTGGCTAGTTCTGGTTTTGACACAAAACCCGCTCTATCTCTAACTTGAGCTCTAGTTAACACATTCACACTCTCACATATTTTTTCATTCATTCCTTTTAAGTCTTTAGATTCTATGACTATACGCGATAGTGCGTCTGCTGTCACATTTTCTGAACCTTTGACATAATGTACCGTAAAATCGTACTCTTCTAATATTAACCTAAATTTCGTTAACCTGCTTGACGGATTTGTCAAATTAAATAAATAAATTAACGGACGATGGTCGGTTAAAATTTTAAACTTTCTGGCATAGAGATATGGCCTGAAATGCTTTACTGCCCATGTTATCCCGAGCAATTCTTTCTCTATCGTCGCATAAAGCCTTTCTGCCTTATTTAATGTTCTGGAAGCAAAGGCGACCGGTCTGTCATTTGAATTTGACAAAACCGCACCTAATGCGTATCCGCTAGCATCTGTTCTGAGCACAAACTCGTTTTCTTCTGAAAAATCTGGATATTGTAACAAGGGAGGCTTTGCCAACGCCTGCCTTAGTGTTTCGAATGCATGTTTACACTCGTCTGTCCACTGAAAAGTTTTGCCTTTACGACTCAGACTATTTAACGGTTGGGCTATTTCTGCAAAATTCCTAATGAACTTCCTATAGTAATTAGCAAATGCGACAAATCGCTTTACCTCCTCCGTAGTTTTTGGAACTGGATAATCGACCATAGCTCGAATTTTTTCTGGGTCTGGTGAAACACCATCTGCCGATATGATATGTCCTAGATAGAGAATTTCCTTCTTTAAGAATTCGCATTTTCTCGGATTAAGCTTTAAGTTTGCTTTCCTGAGTCTCTGAAAAACTTTTAGCAAATTCCTGTTATGATTTTGTAAAGAGTTACCAAAGACAATTAGATCGTCTAAGTAGACAAAGCATGATTCATAGTTTAATCCAGCCATTGTCACTGTCATGAGCCTGGAGAATGCACTTGGGCTAATTTTTAGACCCATAGGCAATCTTTTCATCTGGAATTGCCCTCTCTCTGTCATAAATGCTGTGCACGGTCGGCTTTTAGGATGTAATTCTACCTGGTAGTATCCTTGCGCTAAGTCTAAATGAGAAAAATATATTGCTCCGGACAAGGAGTCCAAAATCTCAGTAATGTTTGGCAATGGAAACTTTTCGTCATCCCTTAACTTTTTATTGAGCATCCTGTAGTCAATCACTACCCTATGTGACTTAACACCATTACTATCTGCTTTTTTCGGCACAATTAGCAAGGGTGAAGACCATTCCGACCTTGTTTCCTCAATGATGCCTTTTCGTAACATTTCGCCGATTTGTTTATGTATCTCCTCTTTTTGTGCATGTGGTAATCTGTATGGCTTGATATATACAGGTTGTGCATCTTCTTTTAGCCTTATTTTTTGCTGATAGGCATTGGTTACTGTTAAAGGATCTTCATCTAAGTGAAAAATGTCTGCATACTTAACACAAATGCTATGGATTGAGTTACTTTCTTCGATATTTGCTGAAGGTGTCTGTATCAGATTAAGCACTTTTTCTACCCTTTGGACCGATATCTCACTTTTTTCAAACTTGCACACATCGTAATCTGTTAGTTTATTTAGCTTTGGCTGAAAATTTTTTACCCTAATTTCTCGTTCGTTTACATTCATTATTCGTACCGGAATTTCGTTATTTTCTGGTTTTACTAAGGTACTTGCTACAATTACTCCTTCACATATTAAATCATTCATCACAACGCACTCATCTCTTTCATCCGTGTAACAATATTTAATTACTTCGCATCTCGGGGAATTATAGTATAATAATCATATTTAGATTGTAGTGGCACTACATTTTGTATCCCATTCTTATTTTTTAAAGAAATTGAAAATGTTTCGTAATTAATTATTGCTGAATATTTAGAAAGAAAATCTACACCTAATACTCCCTGTATATGAGAATCGAAATTTTTTACAACAACAAACTTATTGGAAAAATTTTCATTCCTAATTGAAAAATTAATTTCTGTGGTACCGATAGACAATGTGGATCCGACTATTCCTTTTATTTTTAGTTTTTCTCTAGTGTTTACTATTTCATTATTAATTAAAGAGTTATCAAAAATACAAGAAATGCTTGCACCTGAGTCAATTAAAAACAATAATATTCTTCCATTATAATTAACACTTATGTAATTTAGCGCGTTTATATTGTAACATGATACCTTGTTATTTTCGTGAGGCAAGAAAAAACTGCTTCGCGTTTGAACTTGTGTTTTTGTTTGTATTTAAATCGTCCTTGCTAGTGTCAGCACAATACACTCGGTTCGTCGGTTTGTATCGTCCTTGGCCATGAAACTGACCCCGACTTCGGTTATTTTGTATGTACCTGTGGTTTTTAGTATTGGTTCCCTTTTGGTAGTTTAGATTAGCCTGTGGGTTTGGCTTATAATTATCAAAGGGGCGATAATTATTTTTGTTACCTCTTCCCTGGTTATGTGGCCTGTAATTAAAGTTTTTGAGCCTTTCATGTGAAACACATTAGGCTGAGGGTGTTTTGTTAACTCTTCTTCCCTAGCCGCTAAAACTGCGTCTTTTAAGTTTTGGTAATTCCTGGCCTTTACTATAGTCCTTAGTTCGTTACTCCTAAGTCCATTTGCAAAAGCGTTTACTGCAATTTTCTCGTTAATCCCTCGCAACACTTCCATTGCGGCTGTATTATTATCGGCCTGCGCTATCGTTAGATCGACCAATAGTGTCTCGATCAACTTTGCGTAATCGTCGATACTTCTGCCGTCTTGTCTTGCGTTATGTAATTGAGTTGATAAAACTGCTGGTGATTTTTTCGTTAACAACCGGTTTTTTATATCCCCTACTAGCTGTTCCACTGTACCATACGAGTTTTCTAACCGTAGTTTTGCATTTTGCGTTAATTTTGTTTTTAAAACGAAATTAATCAATAAGGTTTGCCCATTATCGTCGATAAGACTGCTATATAACTCAATTGCGTCAATTAACTGTTTAATGCTATTTTCCGTGTTATCCATAGATGGTAACAAAGATACCGCTGTTCTTAAATCAAATTTTTCCGCCATATTTATTTTCTCGGTATTACTATTATTTTTTAATTGTTCAGTTGGGTTATTTTCCCTAACTAAATCTTTTAGTCTTTCGTTCAGGAGAGAACGCGATTTAAAAAGGTGAGATTCAATAGCTTTATTATAATCTGAATATGATTTTTTAACGTTTGGGTCGTCAATAGCAGATGCTTGGACCTCTTTTTGTATATTATGAAACTTATTTTCTAACTTCCCTACTTCTAGAATTAAATTATTTACTCTAATTAAATCTAGTCGGCGTTCTTTTGGCTCTTTCTTTATAATGTCGCACAATTTAACTGAGTCTCGTATATGCTTTTAGCGAATTAAATACCATAATATCGTAATAAAATTAAAAATAATAATTTTCAGACTAATAAAAATGTTTTGAGAGCACTTGAGCGTCGAGCAGACTTTAACACAATGTTCATAAAAAAAATATACAAATAATAATAATAAAAAATTTTTTCCTAATAACTTACATACTATACTGCTGTCTGTGTTCTGGGTTGAGGGTTGATCCTTGCTGTGGGGTTATGTCTGGTTCTGGGACTTCTCAAACTATTCGCTGGGTTCTGTTGCTGGAGTTTTGAAATACATACTTCTGATAATGTAGAACTCTTACATCGGTAGGCACTTGGATGCTTTCTTGTTCCACGATGAAATTTGAATTGACTACTCCAGAGTCAGTAATTTCCGCATGTTTGGAAGATGATTTGCCCATATTAGCGTCTATTTACCATATCACTGGACGGTTTACCATATCACTGGACGGCATGCACTTTTTTTAACTTCTCAACATGTAACTGGCAGGGTCGCCATGTGGTGTACTTCTCATGGAAGGGTCGCCATGTGGTGTACTTCTGCTTTGTACTTGGTTCGTAGTATCTGGTACACGTCAAGAAGTCAAACAAGAGACTTTGTATAAAACATACTTTAATATAAATATATAAAAAATGGTATAAAACTTATCTTACTGCATCTAAATATATCTAATCGTATCTAATGGTATCTAATGGTATCTCATCTTACTGTGTATAAATCAAGTTATTATATACATATTTAAACATTAAACAAACATCAATTACTATACACAGTTTACAATAATATATCAGTCTTGTTATATAAACTAATATTAAATAATAACATAACATAAAATATCTCTTATTAACCTTCACGGTCAATGGCTTGATACGTGCAATAGACTGATGACCTAACAAGTACTAAGATTATATCTTAGCCTTTTGTTTCAACCATAGTCCATTAAGTGTACAAAGACATCCCAAGACTTCCTGCAGTGGTTTACCCCTCGGTGGATCCAAACCATACCCAAAGCCATGCGGTGTTTAGTGGCGGTCCCCCATCCAATTACTAACTGTTACTGGCGTTGCTTAACTCCGTTGATTTTTCAAGAAGGCCTAAATATAAACAGGATATAAAAATTTATTTGACTGCCTATAAACTTACATTTATATTTTTAACTTTTATAAACAAAATATAATAGTAAGCAATACTTACCTACCTTCATGATATTCTTGTATGTAATGGGCACTACTTTCTTCTACAGCAAAGTTATACATTATATAAAACATCAAAGTATCACATATGACGCTTTTCATCACATTATTAAAATACACTTCATTAAAATGTTTTAAAAATAAATTCATAAGGGAGTAATTAGGTATAACTAAGGTAAAAAAAACTGAACATTTTTTAGTACAAAATATTATTAAAGCTCGCTTAAAAATGTATTTTAAAGATAAATTTGTGCATATTGTTGGTTAGGGAAGAACCAGTGACAGCTCTAGGATTTTCAAAATCTTTTACCTAGAAAGTGAGACATAGGAGCCACACTAAATATGTACAGGGTCTTTGATTATATTTACATGGCTTCTGGAGCCTTTATTTTAAAGACAGAAAAAAATGTTTTATATAAAAGTTGTAGGTTTTTTCATAATATCTTTTAAAATTATCAGTAAAAAAATATCTCAATAAAAAAATGGAAAAATATAGCCAACTTCAATTTTTTTTAAATGGAACACCCTGTATATTGTTGCTACAATAAAAGATTTTTTTTCTGATTTCAAATATATATACTTACATTAATGATATTTGGTTGAACCATTTTGAGATATTTAAGCCAAAAATATAAATAAATTGAAAAAAATTATATTAGTAGGTATCAAGAAAGCTACGAAAACAATAAAATTGTTTTAATAAATTTGACGTACTGATATTGTAAAAGTTGAAATTTATCATTTAACTATTAAAAGTAGTTTGTATTGGTTTTTTGTCGATGGGCTATTCAGAAGTAACAATAATAATGTGACGAGAGTGCAAAGGGAATATTACTTATTATATCCTTAACAACGGTTACCATCTATGGATACTATTAAATACATAGTTAGAAAGTTTATTAAACGAAAAAGCTTTAAAATGAAGAAAAGGACTGCAGCACGACATGAAAACAAGGTTTTGGATATCCTCGTTTTTTCAGAAAAATTATTATACTTTTTCTATTGGACTTGCACTAACTACTTTTAATAATTTTAGAATATCCTGAAATACCAATCTCGGATGCGGCATCTGGACTTAATAAAACAGATTATAAAATTTATTTAACCTTAAAATTTTACAAATTTTATCCTTATAAATTTATGTCCGTTCAGAACCTTCCTGAACAAAACATGCAGGACCGACCTAAGTATGCTTTGGGAAATAGCTAGGTTTATGCAGCAGAATCCAAAGTTTTTAAATAAAATTTTATTCACCGACAAGTCTTTCTTCAGTTTAGATGGAATTTTTTATCACAAAAATAAACATTATGGGTCCAGAGAAAACCCTCACCAAATTCAGCAACATAAGAGTTCTATTGTTTCCATGGCTTTCTTGATACTAATATGAAACTTCTTTGTAATTTATTAATAATTTAACCTAAAATATCTCAAAAATGGTTTATCCAAATATCATCAATGTATATATATTTAAAATTAGAAAAAAGATCTTTCGTTGTAGCGCATAATATACAGGGTGTTTCATTTAAAAAAGTTGAAGTTGCCTATATTTTTCCATTTTTTTATTGCAATATTTTTTAACTTATAATTTCAAAAGATAATATGGAAAAATCCTACAATTTTTGTATAAAACATTTTTTTCTGTCTTTAAAAATAAAGACTCCAGAAGCCACGTAAATATAATCAAAGACCCTGTATATACCAAATGATATTGGCTTTAAGCGGAACACTTTGTAAAGAAATACATAAAAATCTGACTTTCAAAAGCAAATTTGTTTTTTTTTCGTTAATTTAATCAAATTTTATCGTCAACTTCCAAATTTTGCAAAGGTACCTAATACCTATCTACGTTTTTTAAAACCCATAGCCAGATGGAATTTTTTACTCGCAATTTTCTTATGCAATACTAGATAAAAAGCCTGTCTCCGCCAGGCGAGAGACAATATTAAGTAGCCTCTGTCTCCGTAAGACGCCTTCCGTACGGCTAACGGTAAAAATACACTTTTTTGCTCCTATTTTTGTCCCGGGGCGAAATTCAAAAAACGGGCTTCCTTAGGTTCTAGCCACTGCTAAAGACTACCACTGTGCCAAATTTCATGATTTTAGCTCAAGCCATAACTTCAGAATCACGTGGACAGACAAATATAATATATACCTACCTACATATAAATATATCCACATTAGCTTAAATTATATATATAGATTTTAGATACTTCCGAGGATGCCTCCAATTTCAAGAAAATGCAGATATAAAATGTTTTTCAAATTCACGATAAAAAAGGATACAAATACAATGGATTTGCTTTTAAAAATCCGATTTTTCCTTGGGAGGACCCAAAACATATTTTTTTCACAAATTTCAACATGTTTTTTTCCTCCTTGAAACCAATAGTATCTGGTATATATTTGGAGAGGGTCTCATGCCTCACTTTTCAGTTAAAAATAGTGAAAATCCTAGAGACGCCAATATTTGTGCAAATTTGGTATAAAGGGGTTTTTCGGGCGCTGATTACGAATCTGAAAAATATTTTTCGGCAACGTTACGTTTTTCGGAGATATTCGTCATCAAAGTTGAAAATCAAACTAACCTCATTTTCCTATATTCCCCCTTCTTTTGTAAACAATTCTTGATTTTTACACTTAAGTGGCACACAATATTTTATAAACACCTCTTAAAATCTTGTATTTTTATTTATTTTACACCTTTTTCCATGAAATCGCGAATTTTAAGTTCAATGGCAGCGGCCATCTTTGCTTATAAAAATGTATGGATGGTTGCGGCCACAGGGGCCATGTAAAAGTAGAGGTTTGCAATTAAATGAAAAAGGTGTAAAATAAATAAAAAACAAGTTTTAAAAGGTATTTGTCAAAATATTTGTGCCAATTTAGTGTAAATATTAAGAATTATGTACAAAAAGAAGGAGAATAGTGTAAATAAGGTTAGTTTGAATTTCAACTGTGATAATGATATCTCGAAAAGCAAACTTGCCGAAAAAATTTTTTCCGATTCGTAATCAGCGCCCAAACCCGTATACCAAATTTGGTCAAAATTGGAGAGGAGGCAACTTTCGAGACAATTACCATTTTTTCTATTATCTTTTTAAAAATACCCTTTTTCACCCCTAAATAAGGGTAGAAAACAGCACTTTACCCCCCTTAGGGAGGTAAAATTTTCACCTCTCTGTTCCAGCGGAGCATGCTAATTAAGTAACTCTTTCTCGTATCTTTCACGAGATTTAATTGGCAAAAGATTTAAAGATATTAACTTAGAAGATTCTAAAATGCCTTGCAAAATGCAGTCCATTTTTTTAAATAAGTTTTAACTTCAATTTGTGTTCTTTTTCGCTTCGCGTCGTGCATCAAATTATCTGCGGGAGAAAAAGGCACTCTTCTCCCTTGTTATATAATTCGAAATAAACTAATCTATTGAAAATATCCAATAAACACAAAGCAAAAGTCACTATGATATAAACAGATTTTGATAAAAAGGTTTCTTAATAAATACCTGGAAACAACTTTTGGAATCTTTAACAGGGAAATTCCTTCATATAATTTAGTCCTGCACCCGCGATAGACTCAACCCGAGGCTTTGTTTCATTTAACAAGTCTTTTATTTTAAACACACAAATATAGAATACAATCGTTTAAAACACACAAGAAAATTACTTTTATTTAACAAAAAAAAAAAAACACAACACTCACCTGTTGACAGTGATGTAAACACAAAAATAAAAATGGGCGCGTCGCATGTGCGCATGGAATTTTAGAATTGGCGGAAACGGGAACGTTTGTTTCGCCTCTTTTGTTGTTAAATCAGATAGTTTTGTTATATTCTTATCAACTTAAATGAAAATACCGAGAGATGTAAGTTTTTTTAAACGACCAATAAAAAAAAACTAAGATAGTAATAGTCCCATGTTTACAGAATGAAGGTTATTTAATTTTACTTTTAATTTTTAAGCTGTATACCCAAACAGTTGTTTTTATGGGTTTACCTTTGCTTACCTTATTTTACAAGCTTTTTGCACTTGGTCTCATCATAGCGCCGACGTTACCGTCCCAAAATTTTTAAATTTTTTTTCTTATTAAATGCAAATACACCTTTAGCAGTGGCAACCTTCGAGCAAATACCTTCTGGAGGCACCTTGCCGCTCGACAGTGCGAACAAGCGTGCAAAAGAAAAAGAAGAATGGCAGTATACAACTTTTTCTCTTACTCCAGCGTGCTGATTGGTCGGTGGGAGTGTATATACCCCGCTCTGCATGCTAATTGGTTGATTCCTTCAATCAGCACGTTAAAGCGGGAGAGAATTGCGCTATTGCAGCAGGACGCAATTGCCCGAGTAGAACTTAAGCGATCTCTAAAAGCAAAAAATGTTAGTCGGTGATCTTGACGTTCCCCTACGAGGTCCCCTACGATGTCTGGTTCCGCTAAGTATATTCTCGGCCTTCTTGGATCTATACTCCAACATTTCAGAATGATACGTAAAGATTGGTTTCTAACTAATCAGAACTAACCAGGGTTCAAGGATATATATTATGATATATCCGATATATACCGGTGTTTCTCATAACTTTTTATTTTTTAAGATGGGAAAATAAAGTTTGGCGTGCATTTAATGACGTATTCCATTGTTTCTGACGATTTCCGGTTCCACCGGAAATGACCTCAACTTTTGAATTTAAACTGGAACACCTTGTATTTTTTCACCTATTCGATAGAAAATGACATTTTAAATACAATGACACCCCATATATCAACTTTTGACATTTTACTTTAAAAATATTTAATATTTTAAAATTCTATCTAGAGTGCCATAACGTCGTTAAAACAACCAATTTTAAGTCAGGAGGCGTAAAAAATAGGTTTTAATTATCTGACGTATTTTTGTCTTTTCCAGAAAATAAAATATCCAAAATTTATTTCTAGACATTAACTCAATTTTTCAAATGGAACGATGGTGGCTCGTTGGCATTTTTAAATAGCATTCTTTCTGAAAATTCTGTTAAATCAAACTAAAGAAAAAATAGGCATAGTAGTTTTTGCTTATAAACTTTAAAACATCCCCGTGGCACTCGTTAAAGAATCTCATGCATTTGACAATTTTTTCATTTAGGCTTGGAAATAAATAAAACGTTGAGTTTAACAAATGTAATATATAATAATTAAATGCGAGTTAGTTATTTAAAGTTATTGCTGTGTTTATTAATAAGGTATTTTAATTTAAATACCTATAAGTATAATAATTAATAATAATAATAATAATAAAAAAAATATTATTTTTATAAGCAACAACTACTATGTCTATATTTTAGATTTTTTAGTGTTGATTTAACTCCAAATATTAAATGTGGGGTATCAAATTATCAAAAAGCTCTTTTTTAAAAATGCCAACGAGCCATCATCGTTAAATTTGAAAAAATTAGTTATGTCTAGAAATAAAACTTCGAAATTTTTTACCTTTCTGGAAAAGACATTAACGGCCAAGTGATGATCGCGTTGTTAAATTTAGCAATGGACTTAGCAATTGTTAAAAGTTAACAACGGTTTAAAGTTTAGAATGTTTAACAAAATGTCAGATTTTGACAGGTTGCCTACTAAAATCATTTTTCAATGATTTTAGTAGACTGACACTGACAATGACGTTTTGTTAAACATTCTAACTCCCCAATAGTAAGTTCCAATCCATAAATGATACACTTCGCCGGCATTAATGGCGTCAGTCTTGTCAGAAAAATTTTGTTACAAAAGAGTAAGTTTTTTTTTGTTTATTTTATTATTTTTTACAAAGAAAGTAATTGACAAAGTGCAGAAACGATTTTCCTTCATTAAAAGGTATTTAAGAAGCATTACATAACTTGTATTTATAGAATAATAATTGTTAATTAACGAAAAGAATATATATATATATATATTAAAATATATATATATATATATATATATATATATATATATATATATATATATATATATATATATATATATATATATATATGTATATATATATATATATATATATATTTATATATATATATATATATATATATATATATATATATATATATAACGGGTTGTGTTTTTAAAAAAACGGATAAATTCAATAAAAGGGGGGGGGTATTTTTTTTCGAAATAATCCTTGGACACGTCGATTTTTTTTTTTTGATCGGGATTTTGGACACCAAATGAGATCTTCAGGGTGTCGCAAGAAAGCTGACAGGAAAAATATTTTTTCTTAAATGGAACCCCTGTTATTTTAGCACTTTCGGATTCTCCGTAAAATTCTGGGACATGTTTTATGTCAAATGTCATATACCTATCTTTAACTGTTTACGAAATAATTACTTTTAAAAATAATTCGAGTAATAATTATAATACTTTGTTTGTTATCTTTTATCCCTTGATTTTTGACATAACCCCAAAGAAAGTAGTCCAATGGATTAAGGTCGGGGGGATTTTGGTGGCCACTCTTTTTGATCAACGTCTGCGAGAACGTCTGCCTATCCAGATTGGGCCCAGAAATTTTTTTTAAATAATTGACTCTTATTTCAAGTCTATGTCAAATATTCACAAAGAGAGGTGTATAGGTAATCGAAATGATTTTGGTTATAAATGGTTCATACTGATTTGAGATGCCCTTAATGGCGGCCACTTCCAGCATTTGATAAAATAAATTTCAAATATGTGGAATGTAATTAATCAATTATGTTTATTATTTAAACGTAATTACTTAGTGAATAGTTGACGATAGGTATATAACATTATACAAAAAGATGTCCAGAATTTTCCGGAGAATCCAAAAAATGCAAAAATATATGGGGGGTTCCATTTAAAAAAAAATATTTTTCCTGTCAAACTTTCTTGCGTCACCCGTTATCTACATTTGATGTCAAAATATGCCCGATCCAAAATAAAATCGACGTTGAGGATTTTTTCGAAAAAAAAATACCCCCCTTTTATTGAATTTATCCGTTATTAAATCACAACCCGGTATATATATATATATATATATATATATATATATATATATATATATATATATATATATATATATATATATATATATATAAATATCATAAAATATCCAATATTTTAATTCCGGATATTTTCAAAACCCTGGAACTAACCAGAACTAACCAAAAATATTAATATAAATATAAGTCAATGTATTACAAATATAAAGAAAAGTGAAATTTCAAAAAGAATTACACACGACCACGAGACACGAGTTGTGCAACTTGATCAGGAGGCATATCTTCATCGATATCATCCACACCTTGAATATTGTATTTAGCCTCAATGCCTTCTTCATGGGAGCTTAATTTAACTTTTCAACGCAAGCAATAGCCAACAAGAAAATAATCGATAAATCCATAAGTTTGAGACTTTTATTATTCGTAATCCTAATAAGATAGGTACTTTTTCTTAAATTATTCTTCTAGTATTAAATTTGTACTGCTCATAAGTATAAAAAAATATACAGAATGATTCAAAAAACATATTCCAAAGTTAATGAAAAATTTCTTGGGCAAAAATGTTATATCATTAGGCCCCTGGTCTCCACATTTAATGATGTTGTCCTCGATGTTGTCTGTTAGAATAAAGTAAGCCCCCTTTTTGGAAAAACCAAAGGTACCCAAGCGACAAAAAAATTTGTAAATTTTCATTTAAGCTTTAAAACTGTCCAAAAACCGTACCCCCAAAAGTTGAAAATTTTTCCGGGGTTAAAAATGACTATAGGCTTGCAAAATATTATGATTACGGGGTTTTTTCCCTTTTTTTGCTACTTAGATATTTTTTTGGTTTAAAAAAAACGAATTTAAGTAAAATCCCCGGAAAAAAACTTATTATACGTAAGCAATTTAATAATTGCGAATTTTTGGGTTTGTAAACCGCAAACCCTTCCGGTTTTTGTTGATATTTTGGAAGTGGTCCAATTTCGAAAAAAAAAACTGTTGGCGTAAAATTTTACAAATTTCCGTAACACTAAAAAAAAATAAACAAATATTTTAATAAGGTCCATTAGCGGGGCCATTACCCCATTTTCTTTCCCCATTGATGTAGGTTATTTGGGAATTTTTTTTCACGCATTTTTTACACAATACATATGAAAAAAATTTTAAAAAAAAAGGAAAGGGCTCCTCTATGCAGTACTCCAATAAAGAGACTAACATACAGGGTAATGACGAAATCATTTTAACAGGGATCAATTTTGTTGTTATCTAAAGCTAGTATTAGACCTTTTTTTCCAAAAAAGACAATTTTTCCCCCTTCAAAATTTGAATAAGATCGAGAATAAGATAATAAAATTTTTTTTGTTATTTCTGGGGCTCCATTGTCCTAGTTTGCCTAAACAATTTTTCGAAATTTTTTTAATTCACTAACCCTATAGATAAAAAGCCCCAAAAAAATTTAAAATTTTTTTCAGTTTTTTTTTTTTAAATTTTTGGGCAGTTTCCCAAAAGGCCATAACTAATTTTAACCCCCCCGGGGCCCCGGTGGGGGTGGGGGGAGTTTGTTAACACGGGACTTAAATATCTGAATATTGGGCGGAAAAGGGAAAAAAATTTTTTGGGAGAAAAGGTTTTAAAAAGTCTTGACATTCTACGGATAAAGGGGAAAGAAGAAAGCGGGAAGTTCGGGGCCGCTTTTTAATGAACGGGGAAAAATTTTTTAAAAATTCACTAGTGTTGCTCTGTTGGGAGCTGCCAGAGAAGGAATTATGGGGGGCCAAAAACCTCTGGGGCAAAAGCCGTGAAAATACCTATAAAAAAGCGACTGATTCCCTACAGCCGACGGTGGCCAAGAAGAGGGAGCCTTTCTGTGAGCGGGGGGTCAATAAAAAGACCAACAGCCTTGTTTGAATGGAGTCCAGAATGCTAAGTGTTGTGGGGGGCACCTTTCCCCCAGACTTGGGGCAATATTCTGAAGAGGGTCGGGGTTTGGGATACATACATAGTATTCAGTTTGGGGAAAAGAGAAATATATACTTTCACCCGAAAGATTAACCCAAAATTTTTTTTAAGGCCGAGGCTATGGATGAAAAGTGTTTGGGGGAGTTGAGGTTATTCAAAAAATAAGCCGACAAGATTAAACGACCCCCTTTTTTTGCAGAAGGGCCCCCCTATGAAGGGGTGAGTTTAAAATTTTTTTTTTGCGAAAAAGGGAAATGACTTGTTTTTGAAGCATTAAAATGAACAAGTTTTTTTCCCCCCAAACCAAATAAGTTTAAGGTTTTTGGGAAAAGATATCTAATTGCCCCGCGCGTGTTTTTAAAATTTTAGAATTACATGGTGGTTTTAAAAATTATAACTATCGTCAGAAAAAATATGAATGGGATTGATTGGGAAGAGAGAAGATCGTTAATGTGTCGAAGAAACAGCGTAGGTGTCAGCACTGGGGGGGGAAAACCCCAGCATTAATTTGGTAGAAGCTGGAAGAGTGATTATCTACAGTAACGGGGTATACATCGATTAGAAAGGAAACTGGAGAGCCAAGAAAAAAAAACTTAGGGAAAGACCGTAAGAAGGAATTTTTTAAAAACCCCATTATGCCAGACCTGATGGGGAAAGGGTTTTTTGGTATGTCAAGAGCAACGATCGGGGTTCACCAAGAAACTGAAGGAACTTTTTCCCAAAATTGTGAAGGGGCAAATGAAAGGAGATCAGCTGTGGATTTTTTTGTGAGGGGGAACCATACTGTCTATCATGAAGATCTTGTGTTTTTCGGGGATATTTTTAAATTTGGGAATTAATGAATTTTTCCATTATTTTGCAAAAAAAAGGGGAAAAAGAGATCCCCATAGGTCTATAGTTTAAAAGGGGGATTTTTTTGGGTGCCCAAAACCTTTTTTTTTTAAACGATTGCTGGATGCCATCCGCCCAGACGTTTTTTTTTTGTATTAAGAGAAAAAAAAAATTTCCCCTTATCTGTTTGACTTTTAAAAAAAAATATCGGATATTTTTTAGAAACAGGGGCAACTGTTGGGAGAGGAAGATTAATAGGAGAATCGGTTTTAATTGGTAGCAAATTGTTTGGCAAAAAATTCGGCCCCTTTTCCTTTGGGGGTAGAAACTATTCCCCCTTCAGAGACTATGGGTGGAAAAGAATTTGTACAGAAGTTTTGACTAATATTTTTTGGGAAAAAGGCTAGAAAAAATTTTTTTGCCATTTGAGCAAGAGTTTGGTAGACTTTTTCTTCAATTGTCTTAAAATAATCAATTTTGGGAATACTTATATTTTTTCCCCTCCAGCGTTTCTTTGATTTTTTTTTTGGGATATCCTTATGCATCCATTACCACCGTAGGTTCCCTTTTTTTGCTGTTTTATTGGTTGTCCATTGTCCTTGTTTTTTTTCTTCCAAGACCTTTTTCAGCTTCCAAATGGTTTATCTGCATTCAGTTCATCCAGTTTGAGTCTTTCGGCGGTGCTTATTATATCCAGTGTCGTCTCCTGGGGGGGTAGGGTAAAGTTAAGTTTCTGCTTAAAAGGGGGGGTTTTTTGGGATCTTTTTATCCCTTTTTCTGGGGGTTCCTATATGTTGCTTTTTCAGATTTGGAAGCTTTTTCATGTTTCTTATGAAGTTCGTTTCTGATTTTGAAACACATTTTATCGATCTTTTTTAAAAAAAAGATGTCATTGAGTAACATAGATTTCTTCCATCTATCAAAAATTTTTGGGGGTCGTGTTCGGGTTGTTTTGTCCAACGTTATTTTTCTTGGGGTTTATGATTTTAAAGTGAATTCCCCTGGAAATGATATTCTTTTCCTTTTTAAAATGCGAGACAATGATTAGGTGCCAAAAAAAGGAATGGACAGAAATAGGGGAATGACTGAAACCTTTTTTCAAAATTAAAAAAAGATGGAAAAATTTAAAATTATTTTAGTTTCGTTACCCAAATCATTGTCTACCACATTTAAAAAGTAAACCTTTTTGTTAAAATATATAATCATAAATCATAATATCATATTATATTATTTTCGGTTTTAAGTGGGTCATTGTATATTTGACTTTTTGTAAAAAACGTGTTGCTCACTCTTGCTTACTCGGTTGCTTATAATTAAAATTGACCCCTTCGATTATTTTTTCTGCAAACATTTTCGTTAATTTTAGTCAAATTTTTTTTTTCTTGCTATAAAAGTTGCCTCAAATTATTAGAAAAAAAAAATTTTAATTAAAAAAAAAAAAATATAAACTACCGGGTGAGAAAAAATTTCTCCCCCGCCTTTTTTTTCTTCATTGAAAACATATGCTTTCAAATTTTAGGATGATATATTGGGTCATCAACCCCAAATTCCGGTTTAACCGAAGGGGGGGAATTTTTATTTTTTTAATAGAAAACCCAATATATCTCAGGATTCGAATTGACATTTCTGATATACTTAAAACCTGTATTATATTCATACCTATCTCGATACCTGTCTTTGTTGGTTTTCGAAAAAATGGGTAAAAAAGCCAAACCACAGCACATTAGGAGTTTTGAAAAAAAAAATAAATACCAAGCAAATTTAATATGTTTAATTTAACTTTATTAAAAAACCCATTTTGGATATTATAATAATACTACTTTTTTGGGGGAAGTACGGAAAAAATTGACTTTCCAAGTAATGGTTTTTAATTTTTTTTTTTTAGGGAAAACCCTAATTAAATATTAGATTATCATAATATATTTTTTAAACATTCTTGTTTAGAGCCCTTTACGTAAACCTAAAAATTTTCTGATTTTAAACCCCCTTTTTTTCCCATATAACTCTATAATGTGTGGTCTTTAAGACATTTTATATCGGAAATGACTTGTAGGTTTAAAAATTTTAAAAAAAATAGAGTGGTTTCCTTTAAAATATTAAAATTTATTCTACTTCCGGTTAAACCGGAATGATGGCAGGTGTTATTAGACCAAATTCGGCATTAGATACACAATATATTATTGAAAACTTAAAAAAATGTTGGGGTTTAGAAAAAAAAGGTGGTAGTGGTTTCATTGTCCCCCGGGGATATCTCAGTGCGGGGACGTTTTGAGTCACCTTGTTTTAAAAATATGTTTTGATTTTAGTGGCATTAAACTAAAAAACCCCCCCCAAAAAAAAATACTTTATTACCTTTTTAGGGGTCTAGAATTTAATAGTTTTAAAAAATTAAAAGTAAGAGAAATAGTTGGGTTCAGTTGGGGTTATTATTATTATTGTTACAGTAACCATAAGGAGCTTTAAAAAGGCGTAACATCGGATAAAAGACAAAAAAAAAAGAAGAGGGACAAAAGGACCGGGGAAGGGGAAAAAAAAAAGAGATCGTGCGCATTGTCGGCTGAAGAACTTTTGAGATTAGATGAAGTAAGTTACGGTGTAGGTCTATAATATAATATTTTTGCGTAAAAAAATTTTTTTTGTAACAAGTCTAGCCCGGTTTTTAAAGTTTTTTGGTTTACTTTTAAAAGGCAGTTTTGGTTCATTTTTTATTTTAAGTATTAGTAAGATTTGAAAGCGAACAAAATATTTTTGTTAGATGTGTTAAAATCGAGGTTGAAATTAAGGTTAAAATTTTTTAAAAATTAATAAGGAATATAAACAACACTTTAAAAAATTTAAATCAAGATAAAAATTTTTTAAAAATTTTTTTTTGAATAATGTAATACATGTCTTTTCCCGGGGGCTGGTTTATGGATATTAAACGTAAAACAAGTTTAAGTTTAATTAAGTAACATTTTTTTCTTAACAAAATTTTGGGGTTTTGCCAAGATGGCACTTTTGATTTTGAGTCTAAACTGGGGAAACGTCCCTTGCCTTGGCGAATCCCAGATTTTTTTTTTTTACATATACAAGGCTTTTTAACATGTATGGGGGAATGCCCCATGGATAAACTTTTTTGAAATCTTCCATATACCTACTTTGTTTTTTTTTTCAGATTTCCTTCATAATCGAATATCAGTTATTGTAGATTGACCCTCTTTAGCTTTTTTTCCAAGTTTTGACGGAGCACCTGGGGGACTATACCAACAATTTTTTTCATATTAAGATCTTCCGTTGGGGCCCAAACCGTATATAGTTTTTTGACGATAGTACCCCCTTTAAGGGCTCGCCCACTAGAGAGACGCGACCCCGCTTGCGACGGGGGGACGCGACGATTTTTTTCCCAATGGGAGAGGGCCGCGCGAAATCTTCCAGTATGTGGCAGTCAGTTGGGTTTTTATGGATAACCTCGAACGAAGATATTTTTGTGGGGGAATTCCCCCACTTTTTTTTAGATTTAAGGAAAGATGCAAAAATGTTTCAAATACTTTTTTAGGTCAAAAAAGTTTTTGAACTTCTGTTTTTAAACAGACGTCCATAGAACACCGAAAAAAAAAGTTTTTACATTCCTTGAAATCAGAATCCACTAAACAACTTTTTATTTAATTTAAAAATTTAAAAAAAAATTTAAAAATAAAACATACAAATGTCACAAAAAAAAAAACAGATG
>JAHBCN010016022.1:0-10000 GCA_019359885.1 Listronotus oregonensis
ATATATATATATATATATATATATATATATACTGGAAGTTATTTATTGTAAGCTTCTATTAGAAATATATTTATTAAATTTGCAATGATGTACCAGGTTTTACCAAATATAGATTTTTTAAAAATTTTTAAATAAATAAAGTTGACATTTTTTGGACCACGCATATAAGTAAAGGTATAAAAATTACAAAATTACGTATTTTTAAAAAACATAAGGTTAATTTTTATTAAAAACGAAAAAGGGTTGTCATTAGGCTATATTAAATAACAAAAACCCTGTAATCTTTAAGAATCCAAATAACAAGAAAAATGTGCAATAGTCTGTTCTGACTTGACTACGACTTTTTTAGCAAAATCTTAGTCGCAAACTACAGGCCAGGTTTTTAAGAGGCTGAAATGTAACCAGTAGCGGGCCATGACTAATGGGGTCTAAATACTTAAAATCATAAAATGTTGTTGGTTTCAAATTTAAAGAAAATATTTCTCGGCATGAAATGAAAAGTCAATTTAAAAATTAGCCAAATATTTGGTGGTGAAATAGTTTAAATATTAATAAAATATCCTTGCACATTCTAAGAATACCTTGGTTCTAAACTAAAAGAATGTTTTGCGATTTACAGATTATTAAGAATAGTAGCGGTGTAGTTTCAGCAAACTTAAAATTAAAAAAAATGCCTAGCAATCATTTTAACAAAAAATGGATTTAAATTAAAAAAAAAACATGTTTTGCCTTAAAACTAAAATACGGATTACAATGCTTTTTTAACTTAAGCACAGCCCACAACGGCTTGGGTGATACCCAAAAATAAGATAATAAGGGTGCTGGCTCCTAGATGCAGACTATCAAAGTCTCTCGGCAAGGCTCCCTCCATCTTCCACATTTGCGCTTCTGAATGTGCCAAAAAAGGCCTTCGAGGCGCAACCATGTATATTTTATAGGTCAGCCAGGCTGCTTTGAGGGCATTGACTTCATGCACTTTTAATTCAAAGCTAGCCTGGGAATGCCGACAATCTCTAAACCAACTGGCCAAACACAACAGAGTTACTCTGGAGTGGGTACCAGGACATGAAGGAGTGGGGGGCAATGAAATTGCCGATCAACTCGCCAAGGAAGGAGCACAGAGACCATTCTATGGACCTGAGCCCTTCTGTGGCACCACTAGAGGCCACCTCTACGAGGAACTCAGAAGATGGGAAAAAAGTCAAAAAGAGACTTACTGGAACAACATCCCAGAACAAAGGCAGGCGAAAATATTTATTTCGCATTCACCTAAGTACACAAAGAAGCTACTGGAACTTCAAAAAAATGAACTTAAACTGGTTACCGACTTCCTAACAGGACATGGCCCTTGGAGGTATCACATCAAAAAAATGGAAAAGACTGAGGATAAACAATGTCGGTTTTGTTATGAAGCAAATGAAACTGCGGAACACATTCTCTGTGAATGCAGAGAACTGACCCGACAACGGCTTAAATACCTCGAAGGGGTATATCTTACTCCTAGAGATATTATTCAACTTGCACCACGTAGTATCCTGAACTTTTCTAAAGGTATAGCAATTACCGGGCACTAAACAACGAAGGGTATTTACAAAAGATCTCTTTAGGTCAAAGTGAAGGAGGGCTACACTAGAGCCGAGCGACCCGTTCATTACAATACAATACAATACAAGGGTGCTGGGTTTTATTTAACTTAATTTTAAAAATTAATTAACTTAACGTTGACTTCTTTAAAGAACTTTTGAAAATTATGGTTCCAAGTTTAAAGAAATTAAAAATGAACTTTTAAGCCTTACAAAACGGACACATTAACGTTGTCTACTTTTCAGATCTGACAAAAAGCAACAACAAAAAAAGCTGTATTTGGATTTTAATGTGTAGCCATATATTTAAAAAAAAAAACCTGCCTTATTTGGTATGATATACTTAAAAAAATAATTTACCTCATCGCTCGTCCTTATGTCTTCTATCTGTTTTATCAAATATTCTGCCATAATATTTAATAAACAATCCGATGTCTTTTTAGAGCCCGGAAATTGGAAAAATCCAATCTGACTTGCAATAACGATTCTGATACACGAAAAGAAATAAAAAACGAGCGAAAAACAAAGCGGAAGGAAAATTGAACATTTCAAGTGGGCCAAACGATCAGCGGTTTAATGCAAAAACAGTGAAATAAACAAACATAAAAAGAAAGTAGGGTCAACTTTTTTGGGTCACTTTGCAGTTCTTTCTCTTTTGCATACCAATATAATAAATAAAGCCAAAACAATTATTTTATACCTTTTTTTTTAATATCTCATAAATTTTATTGTTTTTTCTTTATCTATATAGAAAAAACCATATTTTGAAAAAGCTGCTTATATTAAAAGCACTAAAAAAGTTTTAATATAAACACAACTAGTTTGGTTCCAGGATATAGGCATTGTTTGTAAACTTTATTATCCGATTTTAAAAAAATAGAAATTTATCAATTTGACACAAATGTATGTAATTTCGTTAAAACTATATGATGTTTACATACCGGGTGGTGCGTCGACAAGCGGAACATAGGAAATCCCATGTAAATTTTAAGGGGGTCAATTATTGGCTCCCCTGTACATTTTACAAAAAAAATTTAAGATAACTTCTTGAAGAAATCAATCTGACAAGCCCAAGTGCCAAGTTTCAAAAAATTTTAATAAGCGAATCTTGAATTATTTAATTAAATGTAAGTGCAAAATTACCAAATTTTCGGTTCAGGTAAAATAAAACCGGCACCAGTAAAATGAATATTGTCCCTGACATGAGGAAAAGTGTTAATAATTCAGTGAAAGTCGGTATTAAAAAAATGAATTATTCAATTGACGAAAAAGTTTCTATAATTAAGTGGCATTATGCGGGAAACAGTTTAAGAGCAGCATCTAAAATGTTTTCAGTTTATTTCCCCACCAAGCCCATTCTGTCCATTTCAACTATTAAACGTATTGTCAGTAAGTTCAAGTCCAAGGTACCGTAATAAATAATTGTAAATGTTTAACTCAGGATATCATAAAGAGAGCCGAAGAAAGAGACAACAGAGATCTTAATGTTCTACTGAGTGTGGAGAAAAACAAAATGATTAGTACGAGGGTTCTTGGGCAAGAGGTAAATAAACATAATACAACGGTATTGCGCACTTTGAAAAAACAAAAATATAATGCTTTTAAATTCGAAAAACATCAAGAACTGCAGGAAGAAGATGAAGAGCGAAGAATGGCCTTTTGTTGTGAAATGATGAAAAGAGCAAATAACGACAGGAATTTTTTATGAAATATTTGTTTCACCGATGAATGTACATTCACCCTTTACAATGAACCAAATCATCAGAATTGCCGGTATTGGAGCCTAAAAAATAAACATCGCTTGATCTGGTACCAAATGGATGGTTGCCCCGCTCATAATGCCCGTATGGTTAGAGAGTACCGGAAAATGGTTTTAACGGCCATATTGGTCCACGGTACCTACCGGATACTTTGGCCAGCCAGGTCACCTGATCTTTCACCAAATGACTTGTTTCTGTGGGGTCACTTAAACAGTGTCGTTTATAAAAGTGTAAAATTTGAGAACCTAAACCAGTTACAAAAAGGCTATTTCGTTATAATGTAATAAAATTTCGCAATATCAACTTAGCAACGTTGAATTTTATGATCGGTTGGGATATTGTTTAGCTATTAATTCTTTGAACATTTGAGTAATTAATGTTTTTACGTAATTCTATATTATTTTTAAAAACGTTATTGTATGTTATTTCATTTTATTTTTTCACACATATGTAGTAAAATATTAAGAGTTCAGTTCTCTCTTTTTTCGGATCTATTTTCGATCTCCTTAGTTAAACATTTACGATTATTTATTGCGATGGCTTTGGACTTGAATTAACTAACAATACATATTATATTTAATAAAAAAGTTTTCATCCAGTAAGTAATAAGGACAAATTCAAATTCGGATTTTGTACTTTAAATTTTTTTTTTGATTGCATTGTTTTCATAATATACCAATTATGACGTTTTTGTTTATAAGACTTATTTTTAAGAATCGCGGTCTTTAAATCAGTACTTATTTTTATATTTTCTTTCTGCTTTTACCGAAATTTAAAAATTATTTTTATTAAAACTTTATACTGTTATCTATTTATGTAGTCAAATAGCGTGCAGACTATAAGGAAAAATAAATTATAAAATAAAAAGTAATATAATATCTTATATTTTTAATATAAAAAAGATCAATATTTTCAATAGTTCCAACATTTTGCGAAGTACTTATGCATGTTATAAATTAAAATAGTATAAAATTAATTTAATGTCCGACTGGTATATTATTTGACAAATAATATTATGTCAAAGTCAGTTAAATACGAAATATTACCTTAGGGCGTTATTTAAAAAAATAACGCCCTAGGGCCTACAAATTTACCAATAAATAAACAATAAATTATCTTCATTTTAGCATTTATTACGAAAATACAAACATACTTTTACAATATACTTATCATAATAAAAATTATTTTTTAAAGTAAAACGTACAATTTTCAAACTGACCGAAAAATTCCACATTTCCATACCCCACCGCATTTGCTGTGGTACTTGAAGTAATACTTTTTCCAACTACAAGGGAAGCATTAGCCAATTTGGAGCTTTCACTATCATTTACGTACCTTCGTGCTACCGAAGAACTCTTCCAGCCTCCTAACCTCATTAAGCTCTCGGAACTGAATTGTTGCCGCTGTACGTCTTAAACAATGACCTGTGTACGCCTTAGCATCAGGTAAACCCAAATATGTATCAATCTTAAAGGGTATATTTCCAAATGTATTTTTACCTATAGGCTGCACAGTACATCGTTCATCACGATAGCACAAAAAAAACCTTTCAATAGGTGCACTTTTAGACACATTGTCCCGAATTAACTTTGTTGCGCACATTTCACTGTCATCAATAACCAAAAAGCTCCTTGCTTGCCCATTTTTACTTTGTGGAATGTCAATAAATATATGCTGACCGATATCACGCACATCGGAAAACTTCATTTTCACAAGCTCGTCTCTTCTACAAGCTCCGAATACACCTATCACTAATGCAACTTTATCTGCCAAATATTTTTCAGTCGGCGGTTCTTTTAAAAAAGTTATAACTTGTTCGCGAGTCGGAACCTTCGACTTTTTTGGCTGATAATTTCTCCCAAGTTGCTTTAGGAACTGTTGCAGAGAAATCAACTTTTCATTACTTCTTATCTCTTATCAACTATTAATTCCTTACGTAACATTAAAAACGGTAACAATTGCATATACGGTTTTCTGCTATTTTTGGATTTTATGAATTTTTTTTAATAAAATTACATTTAAGTATCCTTTGGGATAGCAAATATACTACCGGAGAAGAGAAATTGTGTTTAATTTTTGTTTTTTCAACCAAATAAACTTACTGGATCTTGGAGTGAATTTGAGTGCTGGGCGGGGTAAAAACGTATAAATTGATAATTATTTAGTTAAACATAACACACAGAAACAGAAATCTATTGACAAAATACGCAGAAAATCGGGAAAAACAACTTTTAATTTAAATTTAAAAAAATATAGGTTAGAAATAAATCTAATATCTGATAACACATTCTTTCTACATTGTCAAATTCAAAATAAGTATCAACAGTGTTGCCGGACTTAATAATTTTCGGCCATCAAATTTTGATATTCTGGTTCTGTCTAAAATATAATTGGGATAAATAAAAATCTGCTTTGCTTACCAAAACTAACCATGACCGACTAGGGGCTCTTGAATTTGTCTAAACAGTTGGTCATGGTTAATTTTGGTTAGTTAAAGCGGCTTTTTAATTTTCCCAATTATGTTTGACGTGAAAATGCGGGAACGTATTCGAAAAGAACCTGATTTGGCAACACTGCACGCTGACGTTCCTTGTCATAATGGGGAGTTTTCGCATTATATGGAGAAAATCAATGGTAATTTTAAATTTTCAAATTAAAATAAAAAAATATTAAAACACATAATTTCTCTTCTCCGGTAGTATATTTGCAATCCCTAAGGACACTGGAATATGACTATATAAAAATTTTACCATATAATCCAAAAATAGAAGAAAACCGTATATGCAATAATTACCTTAAAAACTTTGTCCAAAAGGAATTTGAAGAATATGACTCTGACAAATCTTGAAAATAAGCCATCAAAACGGAAATATTCTTTCTCGTAAATCCGCCTAGCGCATGCTCAGCTTTAGCAGCTTTCACTAAAATATCTTGGGGGAGATAGATATTTTCCACTACTTCGGACATTTTTATGCCTCAATCGCAAAATTATTTTTTATGCGCTGTCTTATTGACAAATAACTTACAACCATGGTTACCACAATTCCGTTTCGACAATTTTTTCAGGTAAATGCTAGTACTTGATTTGGTTTAAACTAATACATTTAAATTTCATTCAAATTTTTCTCATATAAAGTATATTTAGTCGGCCATTAAACGTTAAAGGCACAACGGGTATTAAAGATAATAACGCTTTCGGTCAACGTATATCCCTCGGGCCAAAGGCCCTCGGGAAACACACCATCGACCTCAAGGGTTATTATCCTTATAATACCCTTGATACCTTAATAACTATAAAGAGAAAATAGTAATAGTAAAATAATAAACTTACAAGAATCACACAGTATTTGTGGACCCCCCAATTAAAAAAAAAATATATTACCACCTACGGACTTTTAGAAACACCATTATCCAAAGCATTACGTAAAAACATTATATTTATAGCCATTTGCAATTTTAATATTTTAGGAACTTAAAAAAAAGTACCGATTTTTTTTTTTGAAAGCCTCCTTAACTTCTATAATGGTATAATTGAGGTAAGCACAAAAAAATAGCCCAAAAAATTTCTTTAATTAACATCATAAAGAATTTTTTAAAATAGGTACAAGAAAGTAAATATCCTAAAAGCTTCGTTTCCTTTAATATATTTTAGGCTGTTTATTATGGGGCCGTCAAGCCAAATTTAAAAATGTCGTTTTCAATGACAAGGCGGAAGCGCATCATTATCTTTAAAGCGTTTGTATAATGAAAGTTTTATCTTTTAAAGCTTACAGACGGCTTATGTTAAGGATCTTTTGTAACTTCTTTGTTGGTCTGTTTATGACGTAAGCGTAATTTGGTCTTTTTGCAAGTTTACATTAAAAAAATAAACAATTAAGTTTTTTCTTCCCGTATTTCTTCTTAACAATATTTTTATTATTCTTACAAAAATCTTTTTTAAAATGATGTTATTTTGACCATGTTAGGTGCTAAAATAGGTCCGAATAATATTAATCCCACCAAAAACACTTACGTAAAATAATGGTCTATGCAAAAATATAAGCCTCTTAAAGTACTGAGATCTAAAATAAGACCAAGGTACGTCCCCAATTTTATTCGAAATAATTTAAATACTCAACGTTACCACTTTGTCACTTAGATACATTACTGAGGACTTACCTAAGGTTAAGGTTTAAAGTGGACTTTTTACGCCCTCCACTGCGACCGCTTGGTCTATTGTGGCTTACACCTTTTTATATTTCTCCCAATAGGATCGGTCTTCTAATGAACTTGATACCAGATTGGGAGAGAGTTCTTACATCTCCTCTTACTCGTGTCGCTACCGGACACAATCACAATGTGTTCTGATGTGTTCTGGTTTCCCTGTCTCCTGGAGAGTATGACGAGCAGACGATTAGATCCATCATGCCCTCCTCTCCCGGTGTAGTGACGTAAGTAGCTACCAGGTCCTTGTTACAGGAACCAGATGTTCTTTCTGAGGCTGCATCTCCTGCCTTATCCTATGAAAATGGTCCTATCCGCTTTCTGTTTAAAGCCAGGGTACCCTTTTTCCTTTAAAGGCGGCTCTGTCCGCCTTCTGTTTAGATTCAGGGAACCCTTTCTAAGCACCTGTTTGTTCGGGATGGATTAGCCCTTTCCCGTGAACCAGGCGCCGGTGAACAGGCACCCTACGAAACGGATTCACCCATTTCGGTCGGCGCACATTTGTGTTCTTGTGATCTTTAGTGGCACCTCTCGAAACGGATTTATCCATTTCGGTCAGAGCACCTTTGTCACTTTTTTCCTATGAAAGCGGTTCTGTCTGCTTTCTGTTTGGAGCTAGGGAAGTAATAGTCCACCACGGCAGAGTCCTGCATTACCGCAGTAAGGCTAGATACTCTGAGAGGTCGCCCTGTATCTCAGAGGCACCGTTGGAGACACCTGTTTAAGGCACAGGATGTCATTCACTTACTAGCACGGTATACTAATACCTTGAGTTAAAGCCTTGTGTATATCTTAGCTTCGGATCTCGTTCCATACGCTGGCTAAAAGAGTTGCCGATAACCAGCAACTCTAGCGCATGTTCCACAGATCCTTCTGGGCCCAACCACAACGACGATGTGTGAACACAGCGGTTGGGAGGTGGACTTACCTATTATGTATGTTATATTGAAAGTTGTTAATATTTAAATCATATAAATTACATTATTTTTTCAAAATATTTTTTATATAAGCAGATAGTCTTTTTACTAAGGTAGTACAACTGCAGGGAAATCATAAAGTTCTAATTGACGTTTCTAGTTATGTATTTTTTTCTTTGCCTTATTCCTCTATTTTACATATTTTTTAAACCTTTTCATTTTTTTTAAGCTAAAGCATGATGATTGCGCACGTAAGGACAAAATATTTTCTAGGTAAAAAATATACTTTTAGTTGATTCTCGGAGTAAGAAATGCTTCTGGGTGTTAATCATCGAAAATTATTTTTTGCAATTATTTGTTGATTCAACTCTAAGCCAATATTTTTTTTACCATCTACCTTCCATTTTAACCTTAATTATAATTAATTTGAAAAGTTTAATTATCCACGTTCTTTTCCAGAGTACAAATTTCTTTTTACTTTCATGGCTGAGTATGTTCCAATGATCTTTCTTTCAGCAAGAATTAATTATATTATTTTTTAGTATCACCCACTAAAATAATTTTCTTTGGCTATCTTAATATCCAAAAAAAGACGGACCAGCTGAGATCTCTCCAAAGAGGCGGTCGCTTACCAATCTTACCAAGCAACTCACCTAGTCTCTTTAATAATCCAGAAAACAAAGCTGAAAAAAAAAGTGCAAAACCTGGCAATTTTTTCAAAATGCATAGCTTTGCATAAAAATTTGAGATTAAGCTTAACTTACCCTCCCCTTTAAAATCTATATAATGTCGATGGGCACTCTTAATTTTTTACGGGTTAAAACTACCCTTTATTGCTAAAACCTATAAAACTATATATAAAAGCCTAAGTTAACTTAATTTGACTCAAATAAGTTAAAAAAATAGTATTTTGTTTCTTTGAAAAATTATTCAAAATATTTCAGCCCTTAAAAATCAACCCTCATTATGATTTAAAAAAATTTATTTACCTTAAAAAAAATATTTTACGTATCTCCCTTAGTTTTCGAGTTATTTTCAAGAAAATGTAATTTTTTATTAAAATTCTGAAATTTGATTTTCACTTGCAGCTCCATTTTTTTCATAATTAAGCAATGTAAATCGCTTACATTTTTAGAATGCATTTATAATATATAGATAAAGGGAATTAAAAAAGGGGGCTACGACTCATTTTAATTAGGGGGTAATTATGGGGTGGTTTCCGAAGATTTTTGCACTCAAAAAATTTTGGTCTAACCTTATTATTATCATAACTTACTCAATTTTTATAAAGCATAACTTTAAAAAAAAAGTTCTTTGCAAATGCTTCAAAAAATTATTGTTAGTTTTCTTTAAAAAAATACGTAGATTTTGCGTTATTTGCCTTAACTCTGAAATTTTGTATTTGATGAATAACAACTAACCTTTAATCCAACCACAACTTGGTTTGTATTGGTCCCACGGCAATTACAAAATAACAATTTTCTTGTATTTTTTTAAAGCTACAACTTTGTAATTTACAGTTTTTTGATAAAATGCA
>JAHBCN010016022.1:15000-20195 GCA_019359885.1 Listronotus oregonensis
AACACCAAATAGAAAAAAAATATTTGTTTGACTGTAATTCAAAGAGTCTACAGCTAGTCATAAGGGAAAAAAAGCCATATTTTATGATGAAACAAAAATTGTTTAATATTTTTAAACCCGGCATCCACGGTAAATACTACTTAGACTTCATACATGTCTGGAAAGCTTTAAAGTTAAAACTATTGCATGCAAAAAATTTTTACTTTTTCTCCAAACTAAAAACTTAAAATTTCCTTATTTATAGTTACTCACTTTCCTTGGGACACTTGCAGTACGTTAGTGCTTGGGCCTCATGCTATCGTGAGCTATAATAGCTAAAAAACAAAAACAAAATAAAGCAAATTATTTTATTAAAAAATAATTTTAAAAAAGTTGTAGTGGGTTTTATATTTTTCAATATTATATTTAAAATATTTTACAATAGTTATGCCGATGGCTGCTTCTATTTTCTTTTAAATGACCCCGCAATTTTCTTATGAAAACTGAGTTATTGCCAATGAGGAAGTTGCATATTTTTTTTTATTGAAAACCTATTTAAAATTCAGTAAATGCCCTTAAAAGTTGATATGTGCTTGTAAAATATTTTAAAACTAAACGATTATTAAATAATTTATTATTTAAATTTTAAATATTACAAGGTCAACGAAAACGCTCTCTGATTGGTCAAGCCACGTGTGACGTCAAGATCCGATAAACAAAGTGTCGGCTCACGCTTGGCCCAAGCGCTGCCATTTAATCATTGGGTATTCCGTTTATGTTTACATCGGTTTGTGGCCAATTTAGTGTACCTAAAGACGAGTTTTTTAATAATATATTAATATTAAACCTGATTTAGTGTGTGACGATAGCCGGTTTAAAGTTTAAACGAGAGAACATGAATGTAACAGAGGATTTAAGAGGCCCGGAACATAAATACTATAAATGTTGTGTAGTGCCATTATGTATTTCCACAACAAAAACCGGCCCCAACAAATTATTTTTTAACGTTCCAAAAGATGAAAAAATAGGAAAGAAATGGTGAATATCGATGAAAAGGTATTTGAAGAAAAGTCCAGTTAGTGTAAAATCTACTTTACATATCTGCGAATATCATTTTAATGTAAGTACCTAATATTTAACTTGCCCCAAAAACAGACAACATTTCTCAAATATTAAATATCATTTTCTCGGTTTTATTTAATAATTAGACATAATATTATAATTTAATAATAACTAATTTTCTATTTTAATAAGATCCCTTCGGTAAGACAGAGAAGGTATTAACTTACAAAATCTATTATTTAGGTTTTGAGGTTCTTCTCTTCTTTTTACCAAAGTTTTTACTTTTACTTTATAAAACAGCACTGCACTACGTATAGTATTATTACTTTAAAATAATTTTTAATTTTGTATACATACCTTGTGGCTTTTACTCCTTTTAACTCAGCTCCCAAGAAATTTGGGTTATTTCCCAAAAATGTAAACATTGATAATGCATCAATTTTTGGCAAGTTATCAGATTGCCCTTGGACAAATATAGCTTCAGTAGAAGTCATAATAAATGAAGTCTAGTTTGTAAAACAATTATAACAAAACAAGATTTTGTTAGCATAACGAAAGCAAATAAAAACGGCACTCAAGAAACACGCCCACCTAACAAAATCATAAAACAAAATCACCTTGATGCCGCTTAAATGACAAGCAAAACAGAGAGTGTGACAGAGAGTCGTTTTGACCGATACCGGATCGTGACGTCACAGCAAGCTATCCTTGTTTGCGAGCTGCGTTTTGGCGCGGAGAAAATTATTTTGAATTTCAACATTTTTTTATAGAACAACAGAAAGTTGAATATTAGAAAAATATATGGCAATTGATACTTTATAGTTTTAGAAACTTATAAGTAAAAAATAAAAAAATGTGCAACTCCCTCATTGTTTTTTAACTTTGCATACTGATAGTTCCCAATAATACACTGGTTAAAAGTCTCCTCGGGCACAAAACCCAAAAACCTCCCCAACCCCCCCCTCCAAAATCACCGTCAAAAGTCACTGGGAATTTTTCTTATGGAAAATAGGTTTCGGCCAATTGTTTTAAAACTAATAGTTCTCAACACGCTGATTAAAAATCTTCACGGGCACAAACCCCCAAAATCACCCTTATAAGTCGCTGGGGATTTTTCTTATGGAAAATGGGTTTTGGCCAATTGGTTTCAAACTTCGCACAGTGATAGTTTTCAACGCGCTAATCAAAAGTCTTTACGAGCATAAAACCCGAAAATCCCCTAACCCCTCCAAAATCACCCTCAAAGGTAATTGAGGATTTTTCTTATGAAAAATGAGTTTCAGCCAATTGTTTTTAAACTTTACATAGTAATTGTTCTCTGGGGATGATTATGACTGATAGTTTGGTCAATTGCTCTGTCAAATTGCAGCAACTTAAAAAATTACAGAGCTACAGTTCATATGTAAATGTCGGGTGTTAAACTTTGATTGCGGGGAAAAGGGGGTTAAATGTAATGAATAATATTCTGTTTCCCTAACATGGAAAGAAATTGGAGGGTCTTTTATTTTCTTTCTTTTATTTTGGGTGCCACAAAACACAGCTGTTTAAGTTTATTTTTAAAACTTTCTTATAAAATAAATATCCAAATTGTTTGGATATAATTTTGTAAAAATGCCTTTTAGTCACAAAAAAATCTGTGAAATAAGTCGCGGTTGTATCGATTAAAAAGTTTTAGTTATTTAATGATATATTTGTTTAATTCATGTATACATTGATCTGCTACTGAAAAATTCGATTAAATTAAAATTGATCTGGTACTGAAAAATTCGATTAAATTAAACCGACACGTAACCTTCTGGTATTGATTAAAAGTTAGTAAAAACTTTAAAACGTCGACTAGAGATGTTCTTCAAGATACTTTTTTTTAATTTAAAACAAGTAAATTTTATGTTATTTGATTTTATGAAAAAGAATAACAAAGTGTGATTTACAGGCATAACATCTGAAAGGCAATGTACATTTTTAGTTTTTTTATATTAAAGTTAAAAAAAAAAACGAAAAGAATTATTAATTATATTTAACACTAATAAAGTATGTTTTTTGAGACACTCTACGATGACATCTTTGGTAAAACTATCATAGAATTTACTTACCTTTTTTCTACTTTATTTCAGATTTTTCTCTTAAAGATCAAATAACCAATTTTTGAATTAACATACCGTTTGATTTTTAAAATAAACTTTGCTATTTTGCATAGTAATCTTAACAGTTTCCAAAGTGAAAAAGTTCTCGTCAAAGGGTAAAACTAGTTTTCAACATCTATAAAGGTTTGATGAATATAAATTGGTCAAAAAGGTATGTGAAGTTCGAAGGCTGATTTACCAGACATTTGAATTAACTTAACCGATATTTGGAAGGAATCCATAACCTAAATCCATAATTTTTGATTTTAGTTTTAATAAATACTAGAGTATTTTTTTCTATAACGTAAACAATTTTTTTTAATTTTGTAGATTAACTTTTATACATTTTACATGCAAAACACAAAATCTCGCTTTTACAAATTTGTAAGCTAAGACATTAACCAGGTAGTATGTTTTAAAATTTTTAAAATTTGTTTGTAATTTCAATTATTTTGTAAAGTTTTTTAAACACTGTTTGGAATGCTTTTTAATTACTGCCTTATTTTCTTTTGGAACAAATTACACAAGTGTTTTATCTGACGTAAAGCAAAATTCTGATGACAATATTGGACGAGATCTTGATGGTAGTAGTTCAGGAGGAATAAAACGTTTATTTTTCTTTAAAGTACCAACAAATGTTAGGCCACAGCCCTACTTCACTTTAACAAGCCGTGAACAAGGAAATCTGGCAACTATGCCTTCAGATCTAGCGACACACGTTTGCTCAGCTGTTTAGTCATATGATTTACGTTGAATGACCTGTTTCTCTGTTGTGTTATTGTGAATAAATCAACTTTTTTGAAAGAAAATATTGTTAAGATAAAGACTAAACCTGTAAAAGGTCTTACTGTGTGAAATTTGTGAGTGACCGGGGCAGTTTTTTTCCGCAGACATTGCGTAAAAACAAGAATATCTGCGGGTGAAAAGTGCCGGTGTTATAAAGTACTTAAAGTAAATGGCGGCAAATGAACTTGACATTTTGTGGTGGTGCTTTTTAAAAAATAATTAAAATTGAAAGTGTATTTTAATGATTCGTGTTTGGCTTTAATTTTGAAGGTATTTTTTTAGTTATTTTTTAAAAACAGTAACAAATATTAGCATTGGAAATTACCGTAAGTACGTAGGTATACATTTTGGAATTTTGTCGTTCGTTTTGATTTTTTTTATTGCGTTGCATAGGTACTTGGTGCCTGCTTATTAGGTACTATTTAGTTACTGTTATTATTATTATTTTCCTGGTAATCTCGGTATTTTCTCAATTTAATTAATTTACCATGCCAAGTCCTTGTTGTGTGCCTGGGCTTGCAAATCCAATTATAAAACTTCTCTTGATGCAGGAGAACCAGCTGTATCTGTTTTCACCTTTCCAAAGGACGAAAAAAGGAAACTAGACACATTTAATAAATAAATAAACAAAACTAAAACTAAGTACAATTACTAACTAAATGTTAAATTACACTTGTTTCCTTTTACAACAGCATCATGTTCTTATGCCTTGACCTATGCACATAAATTAATTTGTTTTAGAGTTTAAATATTATATTTAAAAATATTTATTTTTTCAATTATTATACTGATTTAATTATTTTAATGGAAATATCAATACTATTTACGCGATCTTTGAATTGAGCCTTAAATGAATTTAAAAATACGCGCCTCGATACCCGGATTACGCTCATCGCGCTCGGGGGAAACCGATCTGAATCTCTTGCCGGTTGCGGCGTTGCCAAGTGGTTGTTCACGGCTTGTAGTGAAGTAGGGCTGTGGTTAGGCCTATCTTTTTCAGCTCATCAACAAGCTCCACAGAGGAGTACCAGTTATTACCGGTTATATTTCTATTTGTTCCAGCTACCGGAGTAGCCAAACGGAGCACTACTTGTGTTGGATGTGATAATTTGCTGTTGGTATTTTTTATATTCTTTCCAGAGTAAACTTCTGCATTAACTAAATAATGAGTTTTGAGTCGGCAAAACCTGTACTTTAAGACCATATTTTCAGGCTTGCGGAATTTCATCCTAAATCCACAGCGTC
>JAHBCN010016023.1:0-20080 GCA_019359885.1 Listronotus oregonensis
TTAAAGTATGTTAATTAAAAAAATTAATTGACTAAATTGTCCTGTAACTATAAACGACCCATATATATATATATATATATATATATATATATATATATATATATATATATATATATATATATATATATATATATATATATATATATATATATATATATATATATATATATATATATATAATATTTAAAAAAAAATACATTAAGTTTATCACCCTGTATCTAGGTTGCCTTTGATTTTCGGACTAGGAAAATTTGACATAATCTTAATACTTTCTTAAAAAACATCTGCTGTTAAAATATTTACCATTATTTATGGAACACCCTGTATCTATATATTTAAACTCTTATTGGTTATTGTTATTATTAGATGAATGTGGCACATTAGTTACTCTATTTATTATTTTAAAACACAAATTGTTAAGAAGGTCTTTAGCTATATATTTTTGAAAAACAAAAAAAAGATAAATAATTAAGAACAATGGAATGCCTATATTTCGACTCATTTGCTTCTCTTTATTTTCATTTTTTTCCCGTTTTATTTAATAAATGACACTTACTGTTAAGAAAATGTATGCTTTATTTGCATTACCCTGCAACTTTTAACTTGATTTTTCAAATAGCCCAGGTCATACTTATTAATTTACCAATTTGGGGCAAACAAGCACGTTTTTTATTATTATTTTTTTTTAAATTAAAATCCCTAATTTGTAACGATAGTCCTAAGAATATTTTAAATTTAATATGTATGCAAATTAATAAATCTTTTTACCCTACAATATTGTGCCAGGTAGACATATTCTTATTACGTATTTATGTATTCCAGGAGGAATGAAACGTATTTAGGTCAAATGTTAACAACTAATATATGGATTATGATATGTGCCTCGTGTCGAAATGTATAATTTTAATTAAAGGTTTATTTTTAGTAGAAGGTAGTAAGAAAAAGTATTATCTTCTGTGGGTAAAAAATGAATTAAAAAATAGAGTGCGTAAAGGTAATTATCCATTAAATAAGTTATTTTATTATTTTTTTTTACCTTGGGACAGTCCACGAAGGCTGATGCCTAAGTACTAACGTACCGTGGGTGTCTCAAGTGTGATGAGAGAGAGTTTGTTTACACGGGACTTAAATATTTGGAGATTGGGAGGAAAAAGAAAAACTTCAGCGGGCAGCAGGTTCCATATTCTTGACATTCTAGGGATAAAGAAACGCAAAAAGCGGAAAGGTGGAGGCCTTTCTAATTGAACTGTAAAAGGATGCATAAAAGTTGCACTGCGTGTTGCCAGAGAAGAATTATACTGGCCAACTCCTCTGAACAGAAGCTGTAAAAATAACTATAGAAGAGCAATAGATCTCCCACAGCTCGACGATGGGCAAGAAGATGAAGCCGTTCTGTAAGCGTGGGATCGATAATTAATAAGACCAACATGTCTTCTTTGAATGGAGTCCGGAATGCTAAGTATTGTAGGAGACGCCATTCCCCAGACATAAGAACAATATTCTAAAGAGGGTCTGATTTGGCATACATACAGAGTATACAGATTGAAAGAAGAGAATCACTTTCTGGCTCGAAAAAGGAATCCAAGCTTCTTTGAAGCTGCCGAGGCTATGGATATTATGCGTTTGGGCCAGTTGAGGTTATTCTCAAAAGTAACGCCGACAAGATTAAACGACTTTTTGTTCTGCAGAACTTGGCCGCTCATATGTAACGGATGAGCATTGGCAGACTTTTTTCGCGACAGCGAACATGCCTGTGTTTTTAAGGCATTAAACTGAACAAGATTTTTGGCGCCCAAGATAAGTTTGAGGTCTTATGAAACAGATATCTGCATAGACCCGCGCTTGTTTTCCAAATCAGAATTCCATGGTGGCTTAAGAAATTACTTAGATTTGTTTTTCGTTGTAATTAACCTAAAAATTTAATAAAAAATAAATAATAGCAGGCATTTTTTAATTAATTATAACTCATAAAGATAATATGTGTTAGTTTAACGTCTTTTAAAATTTTAATGCCATTTGAAAATGTTGCCTGTTACAACTAAGACAGTTTTTTAAATTAAATTTGACTAGAAGAACATTGTGGTAACGTACGTTCGCTGTTTTAAAGTTTTTTTTTTACCAATTATAATACTGAGCTTAGTAAAATCTTAGATTTTAGTTTAAGCTGTCCAGTTTTAGCATATTGAAATAACTATTTAACGAAAAAGGGTAATAATCTCCAATTAATATATGAGTAAGTTACAATATTTTTTTGGCCTTTTCTCACTAAAATCGAAATATTATAATTTTTTCTTGATTTTTTTTTGGCATGTATTTCGTTTTTAGGCAACCAATTCGAAAAAGGTTCTAATGGCTGATATTCGAGTGACAAAGTTAAAAATAGTATCAATTTGTGTTTCGTGTATATTTAGTTGCCTATACTAAAATCGTTTATTAAGAGTCAATTATGCATTACCAAGAGCTTTTAAATAGTATATAATTTAATATAAAGGAAAAGGGATACTATTCATGACGCGCTGGTGTTTAATATGCTCCAAACGTCTACCAATTAATGCAAAAACATCTCTTTTTAATAGTATTATTTAATAAAGATAAGTGGGTTCGCAAGGCGGCTTAGTCCGCTGTCAGTGGATAATTGAGGTAGTTATGTAACATAACGCTGTCAGTGGAACTGTTAACAATAATTATTTTTTAAAGATTGCGTCTTTTATTAAGTAGTACATTTACGGCCGAGTGATGAACGCATTGTTAAATTTAACAATGGACTTAACAATGGGTTAGATTTAACAAAAAGGTAAAAAATGAACACACTTGGCATAAGTTAATGGTAACTATTTGTCAAAAAATAATTTAGTTCAGGATTGTACGTTCAAAATTAAATAACATATAAAAGAAAATAAAAAATAATTACCTTGCACACAATATAAGAAAAAATAGGTTCGGCACTCCAACAAAAGTCATATTATACATTTTCTTCAAAAACAAGCAGTATCATAGATAGCTCAAATGACTAATACTGCAGAATGTCTTTAAATTTGGGTTTTTAACAGGTTCTTTTATATAATTCATGATTACTACATTTTCTGGATACAAACCGGTAGTTACATCTAGAGTAAACAAACTAATTTACTTTATTTTCCTAGAAAATTGATGTTTTAATTTAATACATATTAGTAAAACTATTTTTTCCAATGCTTTATTACTTACTGCTGTTTATTATCCATCTATGCTTTTTAAAAACAAAAGAATTAAAATAAATTTATATAATAACTACTAACCTCTTTCCTAAGTTAGTGCGTATCCAAAGCTATAACATGCGGTAAACCGTTAAAGACCCGATATGGCATATGTCCGATCGGTACAAGGCCTTTGTCGAAATCTAAGTTAAACGCACTCTAGGGTGTAAAACTTGATCTAAGATTTTTTGCATCTCAAGGAAAAGATTTTTTTGGTTGAAGAAACAGAGTAAAGATTATATGTATATATTTACACGCACGCTAGATGAGATGGATTTTGGAGTAGCTTAAGAGCGTTTTGTACGATTTCACATAATAATTGCCCTTTTTTATTGTTAAACTTTTAAAAGCACACCAAGCTCTGAGGCTCGTAAAAATGTTTGTCACTAGAAATCTACTCTACCATAAACTTATCTGTCGCGACCTTCGAGCATAAACTACTAGAGGCAGCCTTGCAACTTGGTCGTAGGGAGAAGGAAGAAGAATAAGAGTGCACCATTTTCTCCTTGCTCTACGTGCTGAGTGGTGGGCGGGGCATATACTATTTTCCGTCGACTAATGAGCACGAAAACCAAAAGAGAAAAGTTGTACTTTTATTAGTCTTTTTTTCTTACGCGCACTGCGAGACATGATCGGATATGTGGTTTGGCAAAATTATAATATTTATTAATGCAACCTAAAAACAATGGGACAGTTAGCTCCTAAATCATTAAATTAAGACATTCTGTATGCTCTTGAGTGAGCTTCAAGCAAGTGCGATCTCTCTTCTGCATCAAACTTAACAGTGCGGGTGCACAAGTGGCTGAATTATCTTGATGAAAAATTAAAGTCCATCTCGGGAGACCCAGATCAGTCACAGCAATATACACATTATGTGTATCATACCCACTATCAAAGCATGGGAGAGTTTTACCTAGGTATAATTCGTATGAAGGGCTCATCAATCGGTAAGTTTGGGCAAGGTAAATTTAAGAAAATGTATTTTGTTACTATTTATACTAGTGTTAGATTACAAATCGACCCATAGTCCAGATGCAACCTAATAAGAAGCTATTTTACTCACTTTTGCTAAATAATGCATTTATCCCCTTTTTGCATCAGTTAGAATTACCTTTTCCCTTGTTACATATGGTTATATTTGCCAATGCTAGTATAAAAAAACCTAAAAATACTTGAATATCTTAAAATCCAAACTAAAACTCAATCCTCAAGGCAGACACATAATATTTTCTACGGGACATACCGGACTAACTTTTTACAATAACCCTTTTTTAGACAAAACACGTGCCAATACCGATTGGTACCTATGAGCTTTCTTCTTTTATTTTTGGCTTGGCTTCTATCAAGCGCCATATCCCGGTAATTCAGCAGTTGGTTGCAGCTGTCTGGTTCTAAGCCATGGGCTATCATGAATATCTAAAAACGATATATGTAACTCGTAAATTGTGTTCTTTGGCAGTTAATACAAATGATAAAAACCAATGGGAATAAAATTAATTTAGAAGTGGGTTATAAGCATTTTATTTCCGTCAGTTACAGTAACACAACTTCTGGCCAGTGTTACTGGTTAAGATATCGTTTTATAAAATGGTAACCATATTTCTAAAGTCAGTTTATCTTCTTCTGTTACCGTTTATTTGCAATTTACTTATTCTTCTTTTTCTTTCACGAACGCTGAGCTGTTTGCACGGTTGAGAGGCAGAAGGCTACCTCTAGTTAGGTTTAATCTCTTTGGGAGGTCAAAATTAGCTACAGTGTTAAAACGTTTCACTTGCGAAAAGTAGTTTATATTAAAAGATAAAAGAGGTTGATATAAGGTTTGTTTGTTATGCAGAAATAGTGTACACCATTTTACACTTTTTTACGTAAGCGCTCTAATGGAAGGTGTATTATAAGTGTAAAATATTAGATACTGAATGACAAACTAACCAAGATCTGTTGCGTACGTATACTATTAAAAATCGGTAACTGCGGTAAGAAAGTGCTGATGATATACAATAGAAATTGCACTTACTTGAAAGCCGACACAAATTCTAGAGATTTTTGGTTGCTTTTCTAGTGACGAAAAGCATACATATAATCTTTACTCTGTTTCTACAACCAAGAACATCTTTTCCTTGCGATGCAAAAATTCTTAGATCAAGTTTTATACCCTAGAGTGCGTTTAACTTAGATTTCGACAAAGGCCTTGCACCGATCGGACCTATACCACATCGGGTCTTTAACGGTTTTTTTTAAGTACCGCATGTTGCAGCTTTGGACACGCTTTAACTTAGGAAAGAGGTTGGTAGTTATAAATTCATTTGAATTCTTCTGTTTTTAAAAAGCATAGATGAATAATAAACAGCAGTAAGTAATAAAGCAATGGAAAAAATAGTTTTACTAATATGTATTAAATTAAAACATCAATTTTCTAGGAAAATAAAGCAAATAGTTTGTTTACTCTAGATGTACCTACCTGAAAGTATCAATAAAATGGAATAAGCATAAATTATATTAAAGACCCTGTTAGAAACCCAAATAAAAAGAACTTTTGCAGTATTAGTCATTTGAGCTATCTATGATGCTGCTTATATTTGAAGAAAATGTATAATATGACTTTTGTTGGAGTGCCGTGTCTTTTTTTCTTTATATTCTGTGTAAGGTAATCCTTTTTAAATCTTTTTTATGCTTAATGAATTTTAAACGCAAATTTCCGAACTAAATTATTTATTGTCATCCAGTAAATCCAGTTGCCTTAAAATCTGCTACGTTGTTAAGTTTTTTCATTTTTCACCGTTTTTGTTAAATAGAAATTGTTAAAAGTTACCAACGGTTTAGAATGTTTAACAAAATGCCAGATAACACTGACAATGATGTTTTGTTAAACATTCTAAACCGTTGTTAACTTTTAACAATTGCTAACTTTAACAAGGCGTTCATCACTCGGCCGTTAATATATAATTGAGTAATAAATAAAAAAAAGTTTAATAAATATTGAGTTGTTGACGCTGGTTTTGTTGTTTGTTTGTATCTATGTAGCTAGGATAACACTTTTTTCGCCGGCGGGAAAGTAAAAAGTAAAGCTTCGGTGGAGGAAAAATGAAACGGCTTTACTGACGTTTGAAGAAAAAAAAAAGATTTTCTATATATTAATATTACTTACTTATTAACATTAAAAAAAACGCAATGTCTTAATATTAATAATTTAATTAAAACACGCAGTAGCCAAAATTTACAAATAGAGAGAACTAGTTACATTCGCTACAAGATCAGGTTAATTTTAAATCAAACACGAATATACTGGTAACATAGTATTTTGTTGTACAAAATTTGATTTTAATAATATTGGTTATTTAAAAAAAAAGCATATTTTTACCCAAGCGTAGTCTTTACTTTTAATTACTAAAATCTATAACACTTCATTAAATTTTTACAAACCATAGTATTATCTTAGAAGTTTAACGTTACTATAACATTTACATTTTTAGTCGAATTATATATAAAACTCGTAAACTTTTTAAGTAGTTCCTTAACTATATGTTCTTTTTTTTTCAAAAGAATGGTTTTATATTTTCCAAGAGCTTTACTTTAAAAAAACTACGTTCTACACCTACGCCTGTTTCATAAACTTTTAAAAGTTTGGATCGTCTATTAACTAAATGTAATAAACATTCCTATAAAAAATAGTATTTTTATTGATTTATTTATTTAATCATATTATTTAATACATTATTGCCTTAAGACTTCATTAGGCAATTAAATATTTAATATAAACTTTTTGCCTGTAATAAACAAATAATTAATCTTATGATAGATGTCGCATAGAAAACTTTGTATTGCGGGATTTATAAAAAAAAAATTAGTTCAAAGACGCCATAAAAGCATTTTTTTTAAATATCTCTAAAAGGTAGGGTTAGAAAATAAGTATTTAAAATGGCCTGTTTAAAAATGTTCTTCTTTTAATATTATTCGATAGTATACCTCTGTTAAAACCCAACAGATTCTGTAGCTTGAATAATTTTTTAAGTAGATAAGCTAGGTCACTCCGGCCGCAAATTTCGACATTTTCCCATAAGAAATACATGGGAGAATTTTAAGGTCCGATTTAGATTTTACTTTCGGTCTAGCACCAAGTGCCAAGCGGTCACCCATCTGCGGTCGCCCATCTAAGTAGTAACTACGCCCGATGTTGCTTGACTGTAGATTATGGCGCTGACCAAGATTATGAAATATGAACTCATCAGGAGACCTCGAGTAATTTTGGAAATAAATAAAAAAGTCCTCACGTAGCCGGATTCGAACCACCTGTTGCCCCATCAACGTTTCACAGTTCAGCGTCCTAAACCTTGCGGACACCGAGACTTATTATCTAGTAAGGTAAAATAAGCGTACAATATCAAACGTATCACACGTGGGCGTCAGAGTAAATTAACAAGGTCGCAACTAAAAATTGTTTATAAGTAAATAAATTTGAGGGGCCACACAACATATTTGATATATAAGCCCCAGTGAGTTAATTAACCTAATATTAAAATTGTTTTCAAATCCCACGTGGTATAATTAGAATAAGTGATATTGAAAAGCAATAATAATTTGCCTTTAAACAGCTGCTATTAAATGAGGATAATATTATATTACTTATATGAATCAACAATATTATAAAACATCTAAAAATAAATTAAAACAACTTCATTATTTTATACAAGCGGTCTAGTTGCTATGCATAAAAGATATACCAATAGGAAGAGCAGGTTACATAAATGATTAATAACACATATTTTACCGCAGAAATAAATTATCAATTTTCATATCTGCATCCTGTGTTTAAAAATTCTAGTTTATTAACAAAAAAATATATATTTAAAAAAACCAATGCCCATTAAATATTTAATTCATATATAAAAAAAATGGCTTTAAAAATTCTGTCAAACGAACATGCTTAAGTAGCAATGCATACAAGTATTGGGTAATATATAAATCGTGTGTATTGCGGTAAATAAAAAACGAGGTGACTCAAGCATACACATTCATAGCGCTCGCCTAATATCTTAAAAAATAAGGATGCTACCCCTAGAAATTTTATATTAAATATATTTCTTAAGCCATAATGTGCAACCAGTTTTAAAATTATACAAATCGGATTGAAAGAAAAATTTTATATCTAGGTTTTAAGTCAGAGCTTTTAGCGCGCGTTAAAATATAAGTTAGCAATCCCCATACACATATATTTATGGTTTAAGCCTAACGTAGGATAAAATCAACTTATATATTAATTAAAAACACAGCCACCGAATGCGAAAAATAGCGGCTAACATATCTAAAATAATAATTAAAAACGCATTCAAGTTACCGGGTAATCAGCGGTATAATATCAAATAAAATTAGGCTGACTCAAACAAGCTCATAGCGCTCGGTTAATATCTTAAAAAATACACAACCAGGTTAAAAATTATACAAATCAGATTGATAGAAATATTTTATATCTGGGTTTTAAGTCTAACAAATAACAGGAGCTAAAAATTAGCAACAATACATTTAAAAGTGTGTAAATTATGAGGCAAATACACTAAAAATTATCACTAAAAATTAGCAAACCGATGCCAAGGGGTAAGTATCAATTAATTATATGAAAAATATCCTTACTATTGGTTGTGAGGCGATGTAGACCCATTAGAATAAAATAGCCACACAGTTTCCTTAAAACTCTCATATTCTGACCGCCCCACACACACACACACACACACATAACCGACCGGGCTAACAGGTAAAATAAACCCAAAATATTCCATTTGCCTAAAATATACATACCCAATCATAATTTTATCAGATAATAAATAAAAATTATTAGTTGAGGGACAGATAAACAGAAAAGCGCTCAGTTTTCCAACCGACCTGTTAAAATAAAGCCGTTGCAGGGGGGTATATAATAGTATAATTAATAAATATTAAAAATAGGCTATAATAAAGCCGTTGACAGCGTATATATTTTATCAAATAATACCTAACATTCTGTTAATTCCAGGAGTTATCTCAAAACCACAAAAAGACGATAACTCTTTTAACTGTTATTTTATGCAATTGAATCATAAAAAATTTAATATGTATTTAATATATATATAAAAGTTTAAGGAATGTGCCAAAGTAATTTTTTACGATATTTCACACACACATTATAGAAAAATAATATGGTTAAAATAATATTTGAAACAGGTGCATAGATAGCAGGTTTCTAGCTAAAAAGTAATTGTTATCAAAATTTATAAGTTTAAAATGTAAAAAGTAGATTTGTTTTTATAAATTAAGTAAGCCTTTTTAACTAGGTAAAAATAAGCAACAAGGATTCGTTTAAAAAATATATATGTCCAAAAATTTTCATAAAATAAATGCAATGGAAAATTAGAAGTTTATTCGCTTATTTCCAAATAACAGCACTGTTTTTTCCAAATAACAGTATTTTAAATAACAGCCCCCGTATTTTCAAATAACAGCCTTGTATTTCAAATAACGGCACCGTTTTTCTAATAACGGCACTGTATTTCCAAATAACGGCACCGTTTTTTTAAAAAACGGCACCGTTTTCTAATAACGGCACTGCATTTTCAAATAACGGCACCGTTTTAAAAAACGGCACTGTATTTTCAAATAACGGCACTGTATTTCAATAACGGCACTGTATTTTCAAATAACGGCACCCTTTTTCAAAAAACGGCACTGTATTTCCAAATAACGGCACTGTATTTTCAAATAACGGCACTGTATTTCCAAATAACGGCACTGTATTTTCAAATAACGGCACCGTTTTTCAAAAAACGGCACTGTATTTTCAAATAACGGCACTGTATTTCCAAATAACGGCACTGTATTTTCAAATAACGGCACTGTATTTTCAAATAACGGCACTGTATTTTCAAATAACGGTACTGTATTTACAAATAACGGCACTGTATTTTCAAATAACAGCCCTGTTTTTTAATAACGGCACTGTATTTTCAAATAACGGCACTATATTTCCAAATAACGGCACTGTATTTTCAAATAACAGCCCTGTTTTTTTAATAACGGCACTGTATTTTCAAATAACGGCGCTGTTTTTCTAATTTTCAAATAACGGCACTGTATTTTAAATAATGGCCCTGTATTTCCAAATAACCGCACCGTTTTTCAAATAACAGCACTGTAAGTTTTGGTTAGTTAGTAGTTTAGAGGTAAATAAATTTAGGTTAGGTGTGTTTGGTGCCAAACAAGTTTTGGTTAGTAAGAAGTTTAAAGGTAAATAAATTTAGGTTAGGTGTGTTTGGTGCCAAACACACCTAACCTAAATTTATTTACCTCTACTACTAACTAACCAAAACTTACAGTGCTGTTATTTGAAAAACGGTGCGGTTATTTGGAAATACAGGGCCATTATTTAAAATACAGTGCCGTTATTTGAAAAATTAGAAAAACAGCGCCGTTATTTGGAAAATACAAATGCCGTTATTAAAAACAGGGCTGTTATTTGAAAAAAACAGTGCCGTTATTTAGAAATACAGTGCCGTTATTTGAAAATACAGTGCCGTTATTAAAACACAGGGCTGTTATTTGAAAATACAGTGCCGTTATTTGGAAATACAGTACCGTTATTTGAAAATACAGTGCCGTTATTTGAAAACACAGTGCCGTTATTTGGAAATACAGTGCCGTTATTTGAAAATACAGTGCCGTTATTTGGAAATACAGTGCCGTTATTTGAAAATACAGTGCGGTCATTTGGAAATACAGGGCCGTTATTTGAAAATACAGTGCCGTTATTTGGAAATACAGTGCCGTTATTTGAAAATACAGTGCCGTTTTTTGAAAAACGGTGCCCTTATTTGAAAATACAGTGCCGTTATTTGGAAATACAGTGCGGTTATTTGAAAATACAGTGCCGTTTTTTGAAAAACGGTGCCGTTATTTGAAAATACAGTGCCGTTATTAGAAAAACGGTGCCGTTATTTAAAAAACGGTGCCGTTATTTGGAAATACAGCGCCGTTATTAGAAAAACGGTGCCGTTATTTGGAAATACAGGGCTGTTATTTGAAAATACAGGGCTGTTATTTAAAATACTGTTATTTGGAAAAACAGTTCTGTTATTTGGAAATAAGCGAATAAACTTCTAATTTTCCATTGCATTTATTTTATGAAACTTTTTGGACATATATATTTTTTTAAACGAATCCTTGTTGCTTATTTTACCTAGTTAAAAAGGCTTACTTAATTTATAAAAACAAATCTACTTTTTACATTTTAAACTTATAAATTTTGATAACAATTACGTTTTTAGCTTGAGAAACCTGCTATCTATGCACCTGTTTCAAATAGGTATTATTTTAACCATATTATTTTTCTATAATGTGTGTGTGAAATATCGTAAAAAATTACTTTGCTACATTCCTTAAACTTTTATATATGTATATTAAATACATATTAAATTTTTTATGATTCAATTGCATAAAATAACAGTTAAAAGAGTTATCGTCTTTTTGTGGTTTTGAGATAACTCCTGGAATTAACAGAATGTTAGGTATTATTTGATAAAATATATATGCTGTCAACGGCTTTATTATAGCCTATTTTTTATATTTATTAATTATACTATTATATAGCCCCCTGCAACGGCTTTATTTTAACAGGTCGGTTGGAAAACTGAGCTCTTTTCTGTTTATCTGTCCCTCAAGCTAATAATTTTTATTTATTATCTGATAAAATTATGATGGGGTATGTATATTTTAGGCAAATGGAATATTTTGGGTATATTTTACCTGTTAGCCCGGTCGGTTATGTGTGTGTGTGTGTGTGTGGGCGGTCAGAATATGAGAGTTTTAAGCGAAACTGTGTGGCTATTTTATTCTAATGGGTCTACATCGCCTACAACCAATGGATAGTGGGTAAGTGATATTTTTCATATAATTAATTGATACTTACCCCTTGGATCGGTTTGCTTAATTTTTAGTGATAATTTTTAGTGTATTTGCTCCCATAATTTTCACACTTTTTAAATGTATTGTTGCTAATTTTTTAGCTCCTTTTTGTTATTTGTTTAGACTCAAAACTCGATAGAAACCGCTATTTTTCGCATTCGGTGGCTGTGTTTTTAATTAATATATAAGTTGATTTTATCCTACATTAGGCTTAAACCATAAATATATGTGTATGGGGATTGCAAACTTATATTTTAACGCGCGCTAAAAGCTCTGACTTAAAACCTAGGTATAAAATTTTTCTTTCAATCCGATTTGTATAATTTTTAGACTGGTTGAACATTATGGCTTAAGAAACATATTTAATATAAAATTTCTAGGGGTAGCAACCTTATTTTTTAAGATATTAGGCGAGCGCTATGTGTATGCTTGAGTCACCTCGTTTTTTATTTACCGCTATACACACGATTTATATATTACCCATGCTATTTAAGCATGTTCGTTTGACAGAATTTTTAAAGCCATTTTTTTATATATGAATTAAATAATTAATGGGCGTTGGTTTTTTTAAATATATGTTTTTTTGTTAATAAACTAGAATTTTTAAACACAGGATGCAGATATGAAAATTGATAATTTATTTCTGCGGTAAAATATGTGTTATTAATCATTTATGAAACCTGCTCTTCCTATTGGTATATCTTTTATGCATAGCAACTAGACCGCTTGTATAAAATAATGAAGTTGTTTTAATTTATTTTTAGATGTTTTATAATATTGTTGATTCATATAAGTAATATAATATTATCCTCATTTAATAGCAGCTGTTTAAAGGCAAATTATTATTGCTTTTCAATATCACTTATTCTAATTATACCGCGTGGGATTTGAAAACAATTTTAATATTAGGTTAATTAACTCACTAGGGCTTATATATCAAATATGTTGTGTGGCCCCTTAAATTTATTTACTTATAAACAATTTTTAGTTGCGACCTTGTTAATTTACTATGACGCCCACGTGTGATACGTTTGATATTGTACGCTTATTTTACCTTACTAGATAATAAGTCTCGGTGTCCGCAAGGTTTAAACCGTGAAACGTTGATGGGGCAACAGGTGGTTCCAATCCTGCTACGTGAGGACTTTTTTATTTATTTCCAAAATTACTCGAGGTCTCCTGGAGGCCGATTCTCCGGCTTGATAGAAGTGATCAAATTTTCGGCGATTCTCCCTCCCTGATTTTCTCGGGTAGCTCCCTAGACCTATTCTTAAACGATGTGATTGGGATTAATTCGAGACTCCCCGTAGAACAAATTTCGGCCACGTTGCCGATAATATTTGGTACATTTGCCAAATAAAAAGCGACTAATTTAACAAAAAATAAAGAAGAGAACAATCAAAATATATTTGAAGGGTGGTAAAAATAAAAGGGGGAAATAGTGAATGGTTAGATATAGTTATCATAAAAAAAATATCTTTTTTGCAGCTGGGGACGCTATATTTTTTACATAAGACAGGTTTTTTTTAAAAAATTTAAAGCTAACTTAAGGCGTAAAAGCTTGTTTATATCCTCTGGGGGGGAGAATATGACATAGAATTATAAAAAATTTTTAAGAAGGATAGAATAAATAAAATTTCTTTTAAATTTTTGTCATCAAATTTTATTCGTTTATTCCACCTTTTTCTCTTAGAAAACTTTATACTTCCATCCCCTGTTGTTCGTCGTTCCCGAAAATAAAAAAAACTTTCCCAAGCCCATAATTTTTTTTTAGTCTAAGAGTTAGTGAGAATTACAGTTTTTAGTTTTTTTTGTAACACGCTTTTATTAGCTTTACCCGTATGTATGTTTGTTTGTTTTAACCGACTCCTTTGGGCTTGATTTTGACCCACTTTAATTGCTTTTTAAAAATATCAACCCGCATTCGCCACAATCGATGCATGAATGCATGCATGTATACTTTTAATGACGTTTTAAGACTAAAAAATTAGAAAAAAAATAGCGATTTAAAAAAACTAAAAAGGGCCCTGTTTTTTTGCCAATCGGATTAAAAAGTAGAAAAAAATTTTTAATAATTTAACATTTAATTAGATAAAAAAACGTGGGGTGCTTGATATTAACTGTTGTAAATTACACAAACCTTAAAGTAACAATTAACGAAGCGCGTAACAAAGTAAATAAATAAACCAAAACCCAAAATTTAAAAGTCTATCAAAGTATCAAAATCAAAACTTAACCCCAAAAAGCTACAAGGTAACATAAAACAGCTGATCGTTCTCTTAATTTTCTTTCGTTCTACTGCCTCAAAGCAAGAGAGCGTTGTTCTATCACAAATTGAGGGAGGGAGCAGATCCTTTTTGTCAAGAATACAACGCAAACAAGTTTTGAGAGAACCAGACCCATTCTTCTCTCGAGGAGCGGCCGCTCCTCCTCGACCGAGAATTCGCCCCCTGATGAGTTCATATTTCATAATCTTGGTCAGCGCCATAATCTAAAGTCAAGCAACATCGGGCGTAGTTACTACTTAGATGGGCGACCGCAGATGGGTGACCGCTTGGCACTTGGTGCTAGACCGGAAGTAAAATCTAAATCGGACCTTAAAATTCTCCCATGTATTTCTTATGGGAAAATGACGAAATTTGCGGCCGGAGTGACCTAGCTTATCTACTACAACACTTTTGCTTTAATTTGAAAATATTTGATACATAAAAAAATCAAAAATTTGATAATTTCATGAATGTATTGTAAGAATTACACGGGAAAGAAAATTGCAATACCGGAAATAATAAAAACCCAAGAACATTTAACTAATACGGGAGTTGGTAAGAATGTTAAGGCCTTAAAACTTTTTATGAGTTTTAAGGTCAACACTTGTTTATCTCACTATTTTTATGACAGTGGCTGTATTTTATTGCCCATAAATATAAACTTTATGTAATAAATGTATAATTTCATAATTTTTTTAATGGATTTTCTAATGTTATAGCAAACAATGCCTAGTTAAAGGATTATAAAAGAAACGGTAATTAATCTTTGGATGTTAAATGCTCTAAATGCAGTTAAAAAATGAACTGATAATTTAGAAACTGATTATGGTTAGTGATTAATGTCTGATTTTTGCTTGATACAATATCAGATAGCAATACAGTAAAGGGTTTTAAATTAATGTAACCTTGATGACAAACCATTTTTATATAACTTAAGTTTAGATTTAAAAACTACATAAAAATCCAACATGAAAAAGGTGTAGGCATACGGTTATAAATTTCCTCATTAAAAGAAGTATAACAATCCAGTTAAAGTCTTTTTTTATTGTGCTGGTATGATAAAATTTTAAAGAAAAGAATAAAGCTACTAAAGTATCCAGTAAATTTTGAGGAATAAATATACCATAAGAAATTTTAAATTTGTATGTTTCTATGACATGTGTAAGATTTCTGAGTTCTAGACTGTCAGACCATCGAACAAAAAAGGGACAAAACGTATCCTTTTAAATAGTGAATATTCGCTATGCGCTGATTATTTATTGATATGTTGGACTGCGATTTATTAACTTAATAGACCTAGAAAGTGTAACAAAGTAGCCATCTTGGAACAATTTATACTTAGTATGCCCTCTAAACCAAACGAAATTTGATAAAAAAATATGGCAAAAAATTATCGACATAAGTGTAGATCTGTCGTCCTAAAGATTTAGATGATTGTATGAGGCTTTAAGTGTTAAGGAAATGTAATAAGCATGTTCTTAAGATAGAATAAAATCTGTGGGAATTAGTTAACTTGATTGACGAGAAAGTTTGAGCCCTTTGAAAATTGTAATTAATAATATTTCGTCAGATGACGATTATTTTAATTTATAACCGTAAACTTTTATTTTAAATTTACCTATAATTTATTAAACTCTATGTACACCGATTTGTATTTATTTGTTGTTGTTTGCGTTCTTTTGAGTCAGCAAATCTTTAAAGTAGTCAAAATTTGTCTTAAAGAACACTTCGCAGTTAGACACAACACTAATTCTAGTCCATTATATTTAATGATTCATAATCCTTAGTACTACTTTTTAAGATCCATCACTGTCCTTCCCATGCTTGAGTCAGTTTTGGAGAAAACACCTTTTTCCTTTTTGGGTTATACAACCAAACTAGGTCATGTCATAAATTTCAAGGAAATGCTACTGAAGTTCATCTGTATAATCCTGAACCTCAGTTCTTATTTTATCTGGTTGTTAAACATAGAGTCATAATCTTATCTATATTCTTTAAGAAAACCCTAACTGGGCTTTAAACAGTATGGTTACTACAATGTTTTAAATACTAAACATCTGCAAGAAATTTTACTCCATTCTTCTCTACAGTCATTGTTTTCTTTATGGTACAATATCGGGCCAATCTCAACTCCTTTTTATTGATCTGCACGCATTTATTCTAGAAACCACTCTTAACTTTCTTTAAATGTAATTGTTATTGTTTTGAGGTTAAATTACTTTTTTGCTATAAATTTGGCATTTCAAGGATAATCAACAATTTCGGTCTTTCAGCTAAGCTTGTATATTTCCTGTTATTAAGATAGGTGGCTAATAATTATCCTTAATTACCGAATATATATTTTTAAGATTCCTCTTTGGTTTTAAAAATATGCCAGGTATGTGAAATGAGTAGTAAAAAAGAAATAACCAATTATTTCGACAATGGAACTATAGAATCGACACAATTACAATGAAACATAATAAAAATGAAAGACTATTTGCAGGGCCGGATCTAACTTTTTGCCGCCCTAATATGTCAATATTTTTTAAATATCAGAACGAAAAATTTAGCTTTAAAAGAATGTAAACTGCAATAGAAATTCTTATAAAAATTTAATAAACAAATTTAACAAAAGGAAAACAAAGAGATATTAAATAACAATTCTTTAAATCAAACAAATTTCATAATATAAAACAAAATATCAATAACACTAAAATCTTGGACTTTCATTGTCTTTATTTGGTATTTGTTACTTAACGTTTCGGTTAGTGAAGTATCTCCAACCGAACTTTAAAATGTTAAAAGAAATAATTCTTTTTTTGTACTATGTATTATTTAATTATAGGCAAAATCCTATACGAACATTTTTCTTCAAACCTTTTTTTTCTGCAAAATCATTAATTATTTTATTAAAATTAATACTATTTGTTTAAAACAGCGAGGTTATTGGTTTAGAACAAGTTTTGGGATCACCAGCGCCATCTGAATTTAATGCAATTTAAGAGCCATTTTTGTAACACAGAGATGGTGATCCTGGTCTTTAGAACCCATGGTTAAGGTATGGGAAGCCTACGCTGCGTAGGTTAGGCCGGATTTGTTAAGTGTTTTTCGTCAATAGAAGCCTAGGCTGTGTGAATTTGGCCGAATTTTGTTTATATACTTGTTCAGTTTTTTTTTATTATTTTAATATTACTTTTTTTTAATTAATCGTAAATTTGCCTCCCATAATATTTGCCGCCCTGGGCTTCAGCCTACTCAGCCTTTGCGTAAATCCACCCATGACTATTTGTCGTTTTACAGTAGATCAGTAAAACAAAAAATGCGTACATATTGTCTAGTGTCAACGAGGAGTTTTATTTGCTATTGTCTTTAAAGATGATAGGACCGGTAATGCAAAATACTGCAAAATTCATTTATGTTTCTCTATACCGGGTATTATTGAAATATTTTAAGATGTCTATTGGTTGAATTTATTTAGCTACCTTTTATAAATAGTTGTTAAAATATCATATAAGTTTTATTTGAAAAATACTGTAAACATGGCGCTTAACCCTAAAGAAGTAAGAGGTAAATCTAAGACCTAATATAAATAAATATCCTAACAAACTGCATTTCAAGAAAAAAATTTAAGCCAAAAGCCAGGAGGGTAGACTATATGTTTATTTCCGTCAGAGACTTATAATTCTTTGTTTTTTTTAAATTTTAAGGAGCCAATATTTTTGTCTGCATGTCGACTCATTCAAAAGCTTTTGCTTGCAAAATAAAACCAATTTAAATGCACTCACCCTCTAAACAGGGTTCTACCGCTGGAGTGCCGCTCGAGAACAATGGCACTTATGTTTTTTATGACCTGCGAAGGGTAGAATGATGTGCACTGGCGTAATAAAAATATGAATACATAGACAAAACATTTGAACGAACTATTTTTATTCAATAAAAGTCAGTATGTTCACAGCTACTGCCTGGCATAACTCAATGCAATCACTTCAATTTGTGCCTACTAATTGTAAAATATCTTACACGTCATAGAAATAAACAAATAATTAATAAAGGCCCAATGTACCGGAGGTCCCATTAAAAATGTTATTCGGCTGTATTTCGGATACAGTAAGAGTTAAAGAAAAAATCTTAAAAGAAAAATTTGTGATTATCAGGGTATATAAAAATTAAAAATATTATATATACAGGATGGTCTGTATTCCTGGGATGGGTATCAACTTTTTTTTTAACCCAATACACCCCACATATATTTTTCATTTTTCCATATAATAAAAATCTGAGTGTATTTGATAAAACATACTCGTTCCTAAACTAAATTAAACTGATTTTATGATTTGCTGACTCAAAATAACACAAACAACAACAAAGGAATATAGAGTTTAATAAATTATAGAGACATTTATAATACATGCTCAATTCATTCCCTACACTTATTATCATTTACTGTACTCAGAGCTTTATAGAATAATCCTTTTACATCTTCAATCTTAAACGTAGTAGGTACTTGTTTCTTTTAAGACTGAGTGTAGGTATTTTTTTCTTTTCATTATTTTATTTAATATATGTATATATATTATAGTATTTAACTTTCTCGAGAAAATCTCGAAAAATCAAATTTCCCTTTAACAACGTCCTCCAGTTCAAACTACACGACACCAAAAAAGGAGCTTTAAATTTTCTTTTAAACGAGTACCCACTTAAACTACTACGGTAAAAGAAATGGGAGATAGAGCTATTTGAAAGTTGCATTATCTATCATCTGTCCCCTACCCTATTATTGAAAATACGACAAAAAGTCCCTAACCAAACTGATGCAGAATAAGTTGAAGTATTTGCTGATGTTATCAAAATTGTACCTAATACTAGCTAATTTTTGAGGAAAAAATAGGTTTTTTTATTTTACCGTTGCGGTTGCGCCATCTTGCGGTGGTTTTAGAAACTTGAAAATAATCTTCAGCTATTTTCCTTGACCACTTTTACCAAAAATATTTTTTACCCAATGCTGTGCAATAAATAGTTTTCAAGATATAGCCGGCGTTCTTTCTTATTTGAACTCCAGGTACAAGGCAAAAATCAAAAATTTATTTCTAATATTTAACCATAATTAATTTTTACACCATCAGGTTATTTTTAAACTGCATTTAGAGAAGTTACTATTTAAAGATTTAATGTAGTTTGTTTTATAATATTTTTACTAGGCATTGTTTACTATTTAATTGGAAAGGATATCAAAAAAGTTATACAGCTTTACAGTTATTACAGTAGGTTTATATTTATGAGTATGAGCAATAAAATACAACCACTGTCGTGAAAATTTTAAGTTAAACCAGTGTCGACATAATTTTAATATTTCAACTTATAACTAGTTTTAAAGTCTTAACATTCTAACCATCTATCCTTTTAGTTTAATCTTTCTGGATTTCTATTATCCCACAGTATCGGATTTTTCTTCTTCGTGTAATTCTTACAACGCATTTATCCAATCCTCCGATTTTTGATTTTTTTTATGTATTAAGTTTTTACAGCAAAAGGGCCAAAACTTATTCGAGCTACAAAATCTGTTAGATTTTAACAAAGGTATACTATCTAATAATAGCAAAAGCAGAAAATTCCTTAACCTCAAACTTTGATTTTTTTCTTTAAACTACCTTTTAGAGCTATTAAAAAAAA